>JAAVTS010000306.1:35079-54059 GCA_022845575.1 Baylisascaris ailuri
TACTTATATATATATATATATATATATATAATGACGGCATCATAATGCTCTCTTTATGAAGATTTCAGAAAAGGAATTAAATGTATAAAGAAAAATTACAAGGCGAAGTATTTGTGTTCGGGAAATTCCTTCAAAATTGTGCTAAACAGCGCGAGAAAATGCAGAGCTCAAGATACAAGCAGCTGGAAAGAAGACGTCGCTTCCTCCAGAAATCAGCTAGCTGTCCCACTGAAAACATTTTTCTTCTAAAAAAACACTTTCATATTCACCGGAAATTAGCACGGAAATTAGAAACCAAACTGAAGATTTACCGCATCGCTTAGATCAAAGATCGCATGAGGTGAAGTGAAAAAATAAAAATAAACAAATAAAAACACATACATAAACAAGCATGAGTACGGCAGGCCTTTAATAATGTTTTATAAATGCAATTTGTGAATGATAAACCACTATGAGAACGGGTGATTGTGCGAGCACCAGTAGGGATAGATTGCACAGCAAACTCTAAATAAATCAATAAAAGAAGAACACGACAGGAGGAGACAGAAGAGACATTTCGTGAAAAGCGTAAATGAAGGTAACCAGATGAAACGTTGGCAAAGCGTTCGCTAAGTTTGTTCTTCAGCACTTAAGGGCAAAAAAAAAAAACTGCATGCGGGTTTTCATTAAGATTTTTTTTCGACGTGATCTGGATTTCGGAAGCGAGTAGTTTTGTAGAAACACATCATCGTACACGTAAAAAGGAGCTCTAGGTCATACTGTGATGTGACACGACCAACAGCGAGATCACAGCAATTGCAACACTCTCCTCTTCCTCTCCCCTCCCCCATTACAAATTGCACAACTAAAATCAACCATCGCCTTCTATATTACTTAATATCGCTCATTTTGTCCTCTTATTGGAGATTATTCTACCAATTTTTTTTTTCACTAATATTTTATGAGTATGAGAAGCTTATTGGCTTAGTGCGTTGCCAAGGAGCGCATTGCTTTATCACGTTATCGTTTTCTGATTAAATCAAGAGACTGTTACATTGAAAGTTCATTTATTTATTGATAATTTTAAATACTTTCCATTGATGCTTAGAATTGTTATTTCAGCATTTCGATTATTATATTTGGGAAATAGCCAAAAAGAAAGTCGAAAGAAAAAACATTCATATATTGTCATCACTTCAGAAGAGCTTTATGAAGATTATCGAGTACAACAAAACTTCCACCGTACAGAATGAGAGATGAGAAATGTGTGCCGATGTTGATGAATGCTGCAGCAGTGCCAATGGCATTCTCGCTGTTTGGTGTCGCACTGTTTAATACGCTCATTAACCAATAGAAATTTCACATCGCTTATCAGATAACGTTATCACCTGCACTCTGAATGATTGGGTAATACTTTTCAGGTGTTTAAGGTGCGGAATATAATGCTAGAGGAAATGTTTTTTGGGAGATGGGAAAGTAAGCGTAACATTTTTGATGAGATGAAATAGTGAATGCTAAACAAAGGAAGCGAGGGTGACGTTGTTTCAGCAGTATTTTAAAAGAAATAAATAATGACCAAAGCATATTTCTAAAGGAAGTCAACTTCCACTATCGTAGCAAAAAGATATTTGTCAAATAGGAATTGTTAGAAGGGGCGCTTGCAATGAACTGCAGCTATCAACTTCTGAAACCTGAAAGCTATCGAAATAAGCAAGTGCAGATGATTGTCACTGAGTCTACCCCACTACATTGCTCTTGCACTTCAGACTACCAATACATCCGGTTGTACGAAAACCAACAGTGCAAAACTATTCGAGTGTTTATACCATCAAATGTCAGAAATACATACAAAAGGGGTGCAAAGCTAAAACGAAATGAGGGACATAAGATTACTATGTGATGCGACATTAGCCAATAAGTGGTTGGATTTGTTGTAAACTCCTATAAACTTCATTACTAGCGTTACTACATATATGGTCGAAATATAATTCAAAACGTTCCAACCTATACAAGCCATATTTAAATAGTACTGTCTCTTTAAAATTTCCTTGTCACATACAACCTTTCAAGTAGTTGAATGGGATGCAAGATGATTGTTCTAACCAATAGGAGTACTTGCTTTAGTTTATTTATTTACAGTCTTTTCCTCTATTATTGTACTGTTTTTTTTTTGATATTCTTGTTTCCGGGATTATTGATAACTCGCATAGAAGTATGATAATTGACTGCATAAAATTTTTCGGAAAAACATTCAAAAAACATTATATAGCAAGTGAAGGCAAAACCAAGCATATATTTTCAACGGATATAACAACGATCAGAGGGAATTATCGCACAGTGACATTGCAAGCACGACACTTAATACACATTAATCATAGTTTTCACCACTAAAACAGCATCGCCAGCGATTGGATAATCAACGTGCAGATTATGGTTCGCATCAGCGATAGTGAACATCATAGGGGATTGCGATGTGTTGTGATGATCATATCTTAAGTTAGAAGAAAATTGGCAAAGTATTTTATTAGGAATAAAAGTGGATGGAAAGGAGGAGGGGAAAGACAGATACAAAGTAGAACGGGATAATGGCGGTGTTGTCGGCGCCAGGTGAACGAAGCTGAATAAGACTGAGCACAATGCAAGCACACAACTAGTAGCAATGTCAACGATACAGTCCACACTGCTAATGGTTCTACGCTTATGTTATAGCTCACCTTATTGAACTAATTTTATAGTGCTGAAACAATCAAACATTCACGACGATGCATCCGTATTTTTACCAAACTGACCACTAGTCTTTACAACACAGCTGTTCGCAAAATGCTCAACCGCACGCACAGTGCAAATATGTGGCAGTGATAACACAGCATTAACTAACCCTCAACAAGTGGTGATCATTGCAGATCCAATAATTGCACCATCAGAAAGCAAATATTCGCCATTTCAAGTGAACCTTTAAACATCCGTCAATACGATTTCACTCATTGCTTACATATAATTTATGTGTTAATGCGATGATAGCATGAAATGTACAACTGACTGATAAAAACAGTCTGTAATGCAATAAAGTCATAACAAAATATCGCAATTTTATTAAATTACACATGTGCTGAGAATACTGAACTGTATGACAAAAATCATAATTTTCATAGAAAAAAAAAACAAAGATAGAGGCAACTGATTGGCAAATGATAATTGCTTAAGAATGGCGCAAAAAGCCATATATTCAACCCATTTCATTCATTACAACAACAACAGTAACCGAACTAAACGAATAGTATATTGAATCGGATGATGACGGGTGTTGTTTGCGAAAATTTTCGAAATTACCAGAAGCATCGACGAAGCAATAAAACACGTTTACCTCCTAGGACTTATTTGTCATTTAAAAATTACTTCAAACTGAAATAATTCATTTTAAAGTAAGGCATGACTTTCACGAAGCGACACGAACAAAAGTTCATAATGCTGTGGGATAATGAAGAAGCTAATTCCACTTGCCTGTTCCGCAACGACTACGGACTTGAAACAGCCCTTCCAAGATGTTCCCATTTGCTCTTTCTTCTCGTCGTGTTATATGTCGCTTCATAGTAAGATATTTAGTGAATTTTCACTTATCTAGCAACACCTTGCAAATTTCTG
Source organism: Baylisascaris ailuri (assembly GCA_022845575.1). NCBI lineage: Eukaryota > Metazoa > Nematoda > Chromadorea > Rhabditida > Ascarididae > Baylisascaris > Baylisascaris ailuri. The sequence continues at coordinate 38,701 of JAAVTS010000306.1, forward strand.
ATTTCACCTCAAATATAACTTAGAGAGAACATCTGCAAACTAAACAGCATAGATTTTACAAATTGGGCAAATAAACGGCCCTATTTGCTTGGATCAGAAGACCGTTACTTCTACTTTTCATAGTTTTGAGTACAGAACAGATGTTCAACACACGCCTTCTATTCAAGGTTTTCGTGTTATCCTACCGTTTCTTTTCTCAAATTTCGCGCTGAAATCAGGCAGCTATCAAATCCCATTTTTGGGTAAAAAGGCGCTCGAGTTAATGGCCCGGATATCACATTTTTTTTAAAATTTCATCTCGAGCATTTCAACGAAATATTGAACAGATTTTTGTATATAAAGCCAATCTAGGAGAATGCTTTTCTTCATCGTGCTAAAGGCATTTCACTTGCTATAGTGTTCCAGTAGAAGCTTCTATTCGAAAAGCGGACCTATTATCAAGCGAATACGATTTTTAAAGAAGCCATATATAAATAGGGTGTTTTTTGAAAAACTTTTTCGCGCAAAACGCGTTTACATCAAAGCATAAACAGTTTAAGCAGGAGCATTTCGCACTAAATAACAATACCTCAATAACCGTACTGCCATCACTAGTAAACCACAAACAACTGAAAAAAAGAAACGTAGTATAGGAAATGTCGAAAATCATGCCGATGCGGCGTGAAGTTGACCGACAAAACCGGAAACTGAACAACGTTATCAACCATATCTTAATTTTCGAAGGCATCCGAAATCATATGCCTATTTATGGAAATATATCTGCGCAACAAATCGTTGTGGAATTTCACGATAATTTTCATATGCAAATTTATAACTTGTCGCGAATATGTTAACACAGTCTATAGCCGCAACACTTGAATGTTACATGCTCGAAAAAAAAAAATGCAGCAACGTTTGTGACTTAAAAACCGATTATAACCCAGGCCCACTACTTGGTTGTTGGTGAAAATGACCGATCTAGAAATAAATATGTCACCAGCAAAATTTAAATCATCATCACTCATCTCTGATATTCCCTCCCATTATTTCATTCGCTTCATGACTCTATCCCTATATCTTTGAAAGCATTTCACTTTTAGTGGTACTATCAGATCTTGCCGACGAATTTTTTGTCTTAGTGAACTAAACACTTCATACCTGCCATATGGTCGAAAGTGTGCAGTGTACAACTGCAATAAAATAGACTAGAATAGAACATACACAAACTGTTCAACGTACAAAAAGATGAGAAAAAAAATGAGTGAAAAAAAATGCGAAAAGAGGTGTATTAACAATAGAGTACGAAAGAGGCATCATTCAAAAAACAACATATGGTATTAAGGTAGCATTTGATTTACTTTACAACCAAAATTCACAATGAAGTTCTTTTTAGTGCACAAGTCAAACCTCTTTTGGTATAGAGTCGTTATATCTCACCTATACAGTTACTTATATCAAACTGTATCACTTATGACGGTTAACATAAACTAAAAATCATAAAACCAGATAGAAAACTTGAACAGATGCAAAGGAAACGACCGTCATTAACAACAGCAATCATGAAATAACAAACAAAATTCCTTCAAGAACTTGTTCTCACTCATACTTTGCTACATAGTAATCGAAGTTCCCATATCAGTGAAAACGTAGTTCCATTTATCGCCTCCCTAAATAACATTCAATGAAGTTTGTCTATAGCAATGAAATTGCATCATTTAGTGAATGCAGTCATAAACTTTAACAATGCCTGCAGGTATAGATAGCAAGCCAAAATTATATGCAAGAGGAATTACAAATAAAATAATAGTGCAGTGTAACAGAAGAAAAGAACGCAAAGATAGCATATTGTATGCTTACAATTTTGTAACAACATTCAATGCGTCACAGTATGCTAAGAGGAGATCACTTTCGTGAAGGGAACGGAGGGATCTCGTTCAGAAGTGTTTTCATGAGGTGAATCAATGAGAAAACCATAACGAAAGAAGTGAAACTGCAGTAGGAAGCAAGTGTTGCTGTCTAGCACAGAGGCAGTTGTCTGCTTAAAACACCTCTCCCCCTCCTTCCTATATTCACACATTCCCAAGTTGGAACAGCTTGACCCAACCCGATGGAAAAAATCCAAAAGAAAAGAAAAAGAAACGCACCTCATCGGTATTCCAGACAGCAGCTTTTTAGCGGAAGGAATCCAGCGCAAAATACTGAAATGTGGCAAAGTAGAGCTCTTAGAAGTGAAATATAGCTGCTTATGTTGGATAGCTAGTTCAGGAGGTCTTAAAAAGTGGCTGCAACCGCAGATTTACCAACGACAAATTTGTTACTTCGAACACTGTTACATTCGACATCAGACTGCCTTCTCTTGTCTCCATAGTGCACATTACATTTAGCGGTTCTTCACTCGAGACGCATAAGCATAACACTCTACCGTATAACTTTGGCTTCCTCATAAATTTTCTTCCGAAATGCAGTTTGTACGATGCTGCTTAAGAGGGTTGAGGCGTGTAGATGGATAATCGCTTCAGCAAGCAGTCGTCGGCATGAGGTCGAACAAGATCGCGTCAATATCGAATATGTTGAAGAGCTTCGCGATTGAGAAATTCTCCGTCATCCGCGCCGAAATCCTCTACAGTTGAAATTAAATTTTCTTTTGAATCAATAAATCGTACAGCAATCATATTGGGGAATATAGAACTTCTTCAAAGAAAAATCCCAAATTTCTATTTCATCCTCATGTTCCCCCTACAAATATAGTATGAATTAATTAGTGTCGTTTGCGAGATGCACGCAATACGGGCAGTTAAGAAGCACCTTATTATATGTAGCTGGCGTACTCTTTCGATAGTATAGTTGAAAAATTGTATAGTGTAGGAAGAGTTTTTGTATTCTACAACTAATTATAGGCGAATCTACTCCTCATTATAAAAACAATATTCCCAACGGATCTATAATATCTCGTACCTTCCATGATCTATAAGCATGGCAATGATGTCTATATTCAGTGGTGAAGTCGATTGATTTTCTTATAGTCAAAAATCCTAAAAATCAAACAAATGTCCAAGTACTTCGGCTTACGCCTACTGATTTGACCATTAGTAATGCCAGATGAAAAACAATCAAGTGTGTAGAAATGCACTTTTCATATGGATTGATGGGAAGTGAAATTAGAAGTTCGTTGGAATCCTAGTTGCTCGTGCAACTCTCACCATTCTAATACCACCTAAAATTCCCAGAAATTTGACAGTAAACTCTACGGATTGTCTGAAATCATATATGTTACCTGTGCTACAGTAAGAAAGTGGACAATAGCGCCGAGACGTTCGGGTGCTGATTCGGGTGCTGTTTGTGAGCAGACAATAAATAACTCCCTATAGATGATATTTCGAGTTTGTTTTGCAATTACACTCGTCTCCTCACTAATACCGTCGATTGCTGCAATTTCGTGTCATGTTAATGCGACTCTTTTCGCTTTTAATATATCGAGTACGAATCACTATGAAACTTTGGACTCTTAGATTTCATTTTCTAATATGAGTTTAAGTATTCATCGACATTTAAGTAGGCACTTTTGCTTACACCAATTGATTATATCTTTAGTCAGATTTGTAAGATATTTTTCATATGGCTTCGTGGGAGATGTATTAATACTCTACTGGGATACTAGTCACTCATGCAACCCTCAACGTTATTCCAGTATCACATTAAAGCTCCAGAAAGTTGAAAATAAACTAGAAAGCCTGTTCATATTCAGCTAAACTACCTGCACAACAGTTCGAATAAGAAAACAATGCAGCTGAGGTGTTTGGGTGCCGATGCGTTCATGAAAATTCTTAGGACATGTATATATGAGAAGGGGGAGGGGGATAGGAAGAGAAGGAAGGAAAGAAGGTTATCGATAGGAAGAGAAGGAAGGAAAGAAGGTTATCAGCTCTCTGCATCAATCGACACCAATTGTGAACAGTGAATATTGTTTCACTTACAAAATTTATAAACATAGAATATATGTGTCAACCTAGTAAGTAAAATGTTTGCAGAAATTCAACTAGACTCAACTATAATCTGTTAGACTTCATCACTCCTAATAGCATACATCAATTTGATAGATAAATATTCAAGGTAACTAGCAAAAATTTTCTGAAAAATTCTTGGCTAGAAAACGGAACTTCCATCAAGGAAGGTTTAGAAAAACCTTCCGCCCCCTCCCCTTTCCCCTCTCCTCCCCCGCGCTCTCTCGGTAAATCAGTGACACTAACCATCGTTCCAGAGACACAGTGCTAGTAGGCCAACCATCTCAGCTTCGGTAAATCGCAACTCGGCCATTGGCTCTTTCAAACAACGTAGAACAACATCATATGTTGGCTTGAATATTCTGCAAAGATTAACCTTTACCAGAGTTTAAGTGAATATTCTTTCGGGAATGGAATAAAATGGAACAGAATTTTAAAAATTTTTTATTTCCGCACGATATGAACAAAGATATATAGGCAACAACATTTCACCGAAGAAAACAATGCGAATAAAAACGAAAAACAATTGTTTTCATCAGAAAATACTTGAAAGCGACAAAGAAATACAATGAGAAAACAACGGCGTGGTATATATAGTTGCTTAATGCATATATAAGCAAACGAATGGATGATCGAAACGGGTGCTCCACATGGATATGGGTTACACATCAAAATTGCAAGTAAAAGGATGAGTGCATCGTCTTGATCAACAATTGTTTGCAGAATGATGTCTTCCTCCCCTCCTCCTCCTTAAATAAAAATAGGACGTGCAAAGATACTCTACAGAAATGAAATATAATTCGCCTAATTATAAGCGGATAAGATAGTCAAATTCAGGGGTGATAACTACCTGCAATCGTTATCTATCATTATCAGCAAAAATATGATAAAAATATGCCAAGAAAACCTTGAAATGCATGGCCTTTCTCCCCTTCACAAATGAACATTTGGTGGCCTGGAGCTAGGGGGCAATAAACTTTGGGCTTTGCAAGAAATGATATCGTGAATTTGAGTGACTTCTAATGCGTCAGTCATTTTCAGTAAAACTGCATGAAATTAATTCTATTGTTTATGCTGAAAAGGAAATTTCACTCAAAGTAAAATACAAACAATACACAATAAGAATCGAATGCGTACTTAGCAGCTTCAACAGGTTCCACCTTAACCGTGTCGCATTCATAATATTTGGCAAGATTATTGATTTCAAAGAACGCATTATGAGAGAACGCAAACCTGAAATCCATTCCTCTTATGAATAATTAATTAGCTTTGTGAATATTTTCAACTGTTTATGCAATTATATTTTAACTTATCACAAGAAAATTCTCCATTTCGAGTACACTTCTCTGTAATTGTTGGCAAACTTTAGAACTTCATTAGATCACCCATCTGCCTCTATGCGCTTCATTCGTTACGCTAATTCTGCAAATAGATAGAAAGCCTCAGTCAACTTTTTTTTGCTTGATTTAAACAAATTGTGCTGTGAAATATTTCGGAGCGATTGTTCAATATACTTTCATACCGGAGTTCAAAGCAATGAAAAGAATGGGATCTGTGATGTTTTTTCATATATAACTTCCTCCGAATTGGAATCATTATTTCGGAAAGAAATCTTTTAAAACTAAATAAGCAATGACAGGAATTATACAGTGCCGGTTCAATTACGTCGTGGTTTTGATTACGGAAGCTTATTAAGTGCAAAAGCGACCTCCTCCACCTTCCAATCCCCGCAACCAAACGATGCACGCCCACCCTCATATTGCTGAAGACCAGTAACTTCTATACTTATGCTTGTAAATGGTTTCGAAATTACTTCAAAAACAGAAAAAAAAAGCGTCGAAATGAAGTAAGTGAGCGTCCAGCAAGAAAGAACCAAGCGAACAATAATCCGCTCTCAATATGAACTCAACTACCCAATATGCTACTTACTGCTCTACATGCGTAACAACATCTCCATTTGACCATTTTTGCTAGAATGTTGAATGTGGGGGAACATTATGTAATATTTATTCTCATACATTTGATAGGCCTTCGTGTATTTTTAAAACGATTTCAATGTTCACATGATTCCCGAGATTATAATCAAACTCATCAGCTGCCTTAGCATTTCGACCTAACAAGCACAACGATCACCCAAACCCCTAGGAACAACGACAAAAAGAGTTTAATTCACTCATATACGACATCGAACGATTGCTCATATGACAATATAGAAAGTCACACCATATTTGATGCGGATATGAATTCGATTCGCGGTGTAGGTTATGCTCAGCTAACCGCTAGAGCTCCAATGTTACTTCTGTAAACGCTTCTAGAATCGCTGAAAACAGGAGGCATCCGAACGATTCGTGAGCCAAGTAATGGAACGACAATACTAAAATTCAATCTCTATTCATATCTTTATGACTGTAAAAGTTTTAATCCCGAACATTCAGCATCATTGGTCAGGTCGAAGTCGACTATCATGGGATAATACTAGCCAAATGAGATTGAACAGCCGGATAAACTGGAAACTGCAGCAGCTAATTTGTACAAAGAAGAGAAAATACAAAGTGAAAACAAAAGAAACCTGTCATCACTTTTACCGGGAAAGAAACACGACGATAGATATGCTCGTTCTATCAATATGAAACACGCAAAGAAATTCCGGAATAATCGTTGCTGAAAGAAAACAAGTATATTAGCATATATTTAGAAATCTTTATGCAAGTGTGGTTTTATTGATAGTATGGAATATTTTAAGTGAAAATAAGTCTGAAAATGCAAACGTAGCACTCTTGAAATAATTAAACTAGCGTCGTTCAGTCGTTTTGGATATATATTCTGCTTGATATAGTTGATTGTCGAGGAGAAATTAAATACACCTTTTTGAGGTGACCGTATTGGGTGTTGTTTTATTCGCATGATAACATCGCAAACTGCAAACTGATCAAGCATAGAATAGAAATTAATATAGGGTAGCAATATATTTTATGGTCGAGAAGAAATACACCTTCTCCAAATTTCTTCATTACCTATTATTGTTAGATGCGTTTAGATGAGGTAGATAATTCAAGCATAAGAGGATCAACCAATGACTGGCTATAAATGTTGCAGAAACAATGCAAACAAATGTTTTCCTCTTATCTATTATATGCAAGACTGAGCCGGCTCTATCAACAATGTGGATGGATTATATAAGGCCATAATTTGCATGAGAAGAGCACAAGTTGAACTTTTAAGCATGGACAATGAAAATCACGCTCTCCTTTAAGGCTTTTTTGTTTTGCAAATTGTGGCTGACAGATAGGCAATCACATATACCAACATTTAAATATGCACAAAAGACACATCGCATCGCTAAAACGAACGTAAGTTCGTTTAAAAAGATGATGTGAGGATTATTTATGCGTAGACCTTCAATGAAGATGGTGAGAATTTATGTATAGATTATTTCCGGAAAAAATATTTTAAAAACAAAAAAAGGTAACGAATAGCTACATTTTGAAGAAAACAATTCCATAAATGATTCCTGCCGATTGCAAATATATGAAAGTTGAAGACATTGTTGATTGTTGATGTTGTTAATAAGTCATGAAAGGTGAGATTTATATGATTTTATCGTAAATGTTGAATATCTATTTCCGATCGATCATTCACTGAGTACAGAAGTGATAGATTTTTTTATATTCTTAACTTGTTGGCTATGATATGCAGTAGGCATCGAACTTGTGGAAATATTCAGAAAGTTCCTCAAAAGCTCAACAAAAGGAGGAAGACGCCATAGTACAATTGTGTGCACTGCCCATCAGAAGGAAAGAAAAATGTTGAGTTGGAAGTTGAATCTGCATAGACAATACGGATTAGCCCCTACCTTCAAACATCCCATAGCGGACCTTTCCAGAACTAAATTTAACCTACGCTCGGCTGCAGAGGTGGATTCCACAAGATACAATAGGGAACTTTAGAAAAGCAAACGTAAAAAGTGGGCAAAATAGTGAAAGCGTCGAAGAATGCAAAGGAAGTTCAAAGGACGAGAAATACCACCCTCGTAACAACACAATATAAGCGAAGAATTTGCATTTCCATAAGGTCTCATTTCGCCTATTTTTTCTTTGTACATTTCGCCGAAAATATTATACAAGTTACTTTATGCGACGCTCCAAATTCCTCAATGAATGTTTGCTTATACACTTTCTAACCAACCTCTACAATGATGTGCTAACATTCCAGCACAGCCATAAAGATTCAAATAAATGCCTCAATGATTGTAAAACTCTTAGACGCAAATCACAAAAGTCGAAGAATTCAAAAAAAAAAAAACAACCATATTTTGAGATGCATAAAAATATTGCCCCCTGAATTGTTGAAGAATCCGCTAGGATACCAAACATGCTCACAATGTTATCATCGCAAACGAGAGAAGCTGTAAGATCCGGAAAGCTCAGTCAGTTTAAGTGGTGTTTTTGATCGCTGATTTTTCAAATCAAATCACTGACCGGTAGAACTTTGACCGCCCATCATCTGCCGGTTCAATCAACCGCTACACTAAAAACGAAATCATCGAACCGGTTCGACCGTCGAACCTTATTGAACACCCGAAAATGCTCTAAACTTGATGCGATCGCATACCTTGTGGTCAGTTTCGATGACGTTGAATGGCGGGAAATGCTCATTGACCATCTCAGCGGTGAGGGAAACGTCAGTGCGAAGCATCGCCGTTGTTCCATTAAAATTGATTTCCCGCCATTCCTGATATTCAGGATCATTAGCTATAACCGCCGGCTTAGTGTCGTGCATCACATAGAACCCATTCGACTCCGATAGTGCGCTTTCAAAGATCTCATCCTTCACGATCTTTCATTTATGAAAACCATTGAAGCATTAATATGGTATTCTCTATGTCAGATCCACCCTATTCTACTATTTGAGACCCAGTGTTTATGGAAAAGGACGTTCCTAGACGATCTAGCCATATGTGCCATACAGCATTCCCAAGAAAGACTTATAAAAACCAACTTGAAATATCCTTCGGCGTATGGACAGCATCAAACTGGACTTCACTTTCTCATAGGTGTGCGATGTATGCATGAAAAAAATACGGTAACTATGTTTGGAAAAATGAGTAAATAAATAAATAAATAAATAAATAAATAAATAAATAAATAAATAAATAAATAAATAAATAAATAAATAAATAAATAAATCATATGGCAGGTTGCGCTCTAAACCTTCTTTTCAAGAAAAGTTACAGTTATTTAAAGGCACTAAAAAATTTATACCGGTTGGATTTTAATTTTATAGCGATAAGGTGAGACAAAGATGAATCGTTTGTTGGAGACTAATTAATGCATTCAGATCTATCTTAATATAGTGCATTATTCGAACATTGATGATTTATAAATTGTGAAACGCATACTTGCCAACTTCCCTTATGTGTTCTTCACTTATTACTGCTAAAAATAGTGTAAAATAAAAATCGATGCCATCGCAAAATGCATGCTTGCATATTTGTTGGTATCACTACTTGATTCTGAACATTCCCAGACCCAGTTGAAAGTTAGTGCATAAGGTCATTCTATGGCACACGCCATACTCACCAATTTGATTGCTTCAGCACTAGCGATTCCAACCTAGGTACCACTGATGACCAATGGAACTACTGACAGAAAGACAGACATACATATAAATGATCGCAAATATGACGCTGCGACAAAGAAGTTTATAAGCACGAGTTTGCGGAGGCGTATTAGAATTAATCACAACGGTTCAGTGGCAAAAGCTGTGGTTATTTCAGCTTAAAAAGCGCTCCATCGGTAGCGCGCATCACGACTCGAGCGATCATACATGTGAAGTAAATCATCGGCAATGAATCTGGTTCAAACATTTGTTAAAAATTTGAGAGTTAACTTTTCTCCTTCAAGTTCAAGTAGAAATTTAAGAAGCCTTTGCGATGCTGTTCTCTTTAGAGGCAAACCTAACAATGAATAAGACAATATCGAAGTTAAAAAACATTACCGATTTCTGTTCAAAAAGTTTGTGAATTTGATGTCCAGGCTGGAGTGACCTCGCTGTCCTTCGCAAAGAAAGTAACTTCCTGTAGCCTATTATAGCCTGTCCGATCAGCGGCAATCCGAATAAGAAATCACCCATCGATGTCTGAAAAGTCTCTCAGAAATGAAACCATCGTTTGTGCTTTTCAATGCTCACATATTGCTGACGCCCTACTATCCATTGCCTATATAAATCAAAGTCGGCACCCAATACGCCAAATCAAACGAAGTATTTACGACGCGCATTCATGCTTATAATGAGCTGAGCTAAAAAAAAACAGCGTATATACTTCGATCAACTGTTCTAAATTTCACTAATTCCTCCAGATGTCTGAAGGCTGCGACTGATCAAAAGTAACGCCAAAGTTGCACAGCAACTGAATAAAAAAACGTTGCCGCCATGCCTCGGGACTCGGACGGCATGAGGAAGCTTTAACAATCCATCGTGAGGCCAAGAACTCAAATTTCTGGAAGTTTTTTTTTGGGGAGGAAGGGGGGGGGGGAGGAGCGGACACCTTTGACAGTGTCGCAAGAATGGCCTAAACGATGTGGAATCTTGCAATCACCGTTTTTCAAGCTTAAGGGCACGGAGCCAGTAATGGTAGTGGGGGAATGCGGTGCACTGTTGACCCTTCGCAAGCCTGAGATTTGCTGTATTTCAAAACCCGCAAATGGGAAAACATATAAAGTACATGAGAATGAACAGCAAGAAAGAGTGAAACGTTCGCAAAACTACAATTAAGACAATTAGGCATTTAATGTCTCAAAGCACTAATAGCTTGTAGATCGAAACGACTCATTTGAAACTTAAAAGCTGAAACATTAGGGTCACAAATTCCATCTGTAGTAGAAAGAAGCTCAGCTACTAATTCGGAAAGACAATTACGTCAAAGCTGATATTATGCACATGGAATTTTTCATGGCGAACATTTAACTGCAATAATTTCGACCATCTGGTGAGTGCGCCAAGGTCATTTAGCAGAATGTCGAACTACTGGACAATGAAAATGAAATGTCGAAAAACGGACATATCTTTACGGCGCCAATTTTTAATTATTTATAACACAACAACGATCAAACTTTTGAAGTAATCAATGAAAACAAAAAAAAGATTCTTTGAATATTGTCCATTAAAATATCATCTATGATTGTGGTACACCTCTGAAATGGTTTTAATTATCCGACGAGTATTTTTACAATAGACTTGGTGAGTAGGTTTATGTATTTGCGAAATTTGAATGGGCATCTTTCACGACAAACAAAAATAACCTGTTGGCGTATTTCATCAGGCATATGTGCGATTACTGGAGTCGGTAGAGCAATTGGCTGATCTTGTGGTGAGTAGGGTTGGATAGTGGATGGCAATCTCGTATCCGTTAGAGAAGACGGCGCCGATGGGGGTGATATTTCGGCGGATGGGGATAGCACGTCTACGGCTAGCGATGCACCAATAGCCTGTGCAATGGTCGGCTTCTTCTCGCTTCTCGCACCCAATCCATCACGATTTCGTTGTACGCCTTTAATGTTCGCAACGTTCCCTGGCGGATGGAAAAGCAAAAAATATTTCCAGTATGATTGTGATGTCAAGCATTATATAACGAGGCTATTAATCACTGTCAAGTATTCATAAACCTAATAACTTCCTAGCTACCTCAGATAGTGGGGTACAAATATTGCAATTAAGAACATTGACTTAATAATCACCATCAAATATCACTGCTTACGCATCACCCGAAATGTTATAACTACAAACAATCATCTCAATGAAGTCAGCTAAAATTGCACTCGCATTCTGCTCATTAGTGCGGTTTCCAATAGTGAATCAAGAAGTACTATCAACAAGCGCTTAGCTTTTCAAGCGTTCAGAATATTTTAATGTCTGACGTTTATAAGGAGTCGAATGTTATGATCCACATTTTCCATATGAAAATTACGTTTTAAAATTCCATTTTGTGAGTATCACTAAAAATCTCAGGGAACATTTTTCTACCACAATAACGGAAAGAAAAACGAGAGAATAAAGGAAAGTGCTCCCCATCTTTTTAACGATAAATCAAAGAAACAAATAATAGAGTGCTTATTACGATTCGTATCACTGATATAAATGTGTGTGAATTTAAAAAGTAATGAAGAAAGTGACTCACTTTTAGCGTTCATGCCCAATTCGATGCATTTCCGCAATCGACAAGCACGACACATGCAACGCACTTCTAAAAATTATTAATATTCTTTTTTTTAAAGCGAATTTTAAAATTCTCATATCATGGCGAAATTACATCTGTGAGCGCGAATGAGTGTTATACCGCAATTATATTTTTAATGTGCAAATTCTGACACATTCTTAGTGCTCTGACTTTCGGATTCTGAAGCAAAAATCAAAAGTTTGAAGGCATCACGGCAGCAAACTGAAATGAACGTTAATAAAACTGCTGCAATGTTTTAAGTCAACGGTTTCGTTTTGGCAAGATTCTGCTCATATAATGAAGAACAAAACTAGGATCTTTTTTACAAGTCGAAAATGATTTCGCAAGTTTTGTAATTCGAAATGTAGAGAAATATTTAATTATCATGGAATAATCCTCTGGAAAATGCATGACGTCTGTTATGGATAGACCTGTTATGCAGTACTACTAGCTTGGCAAGAAAGGCATTTCTTCGAGATGAAATCCAGGAGAAAAAGCAAAAAAAAAAAAAAAACGCAAGACTCATGTCATGCATAAATGACTGCAAAAAAAAGCGATGAAATATATTGTGTATGAGAAATTCGCTAAACATTTATATAGTAACGCCGAAGGAAAAGCCCTCACAATAAATCTTTAAGGTGATCTATCTCTTAAGACGAATATTTTCATGGAATCCATAAGCGCATTCCGAGAGAAATGACAAACATTTTGGGCATTGTTTGACCTTCTTTTCATCAATAACTATTACTTTAGACCATTCGACCACATTAATACTCAAATGATCCACGGCAAAAACCAGCCCATACTTTTCTGTTCTTCTCGGACATCAGCGACTTTTTTCTCAGAATTCGACAGTATGTACGCACATGTGGAGTCCCGGAAGGCTTAGGTTCCATCTGTGTTTAGGTGTTCATGCCTGTTTTCTCTCTATATGACTTGTACGGATTCTGGCATTAGCTGCGTTCAATTCTCCCTCCCTAATACATTTCGCTAATGAACCCTTTCGCGTTGGACCTATCTACTTCTATATTCCCACGATAAAATCAAACCACAGTAAATGTACAACTATTACAACTGCAAAATCCACCACAACAATAGAGAATACAAATAAGAGCCAAATAAAAACTTCAAGACAAGAAAACTCGTGCGAGGATCGCTTCCAATTAAATATCAATCCCATTCACATGGGCAATCATTTGCTGTTGAATAGCCATAAGTAATCACCACAAACTCAAGCATAAACCTTTTCCATTAGTGAAATACAACAAACAAATGCACTTTCAACAAATGCGATGCCATCGCAATAACATCCGAGCGGTCGATTCTCTCAAGGAAATCGAATCGTTTTTAATCTTCAAAGCGAAGCGTTTTAGCAGTGCAATGTCCTATGATGTTGATGTCTGACAAATAAACCAAAAATCAAATGACTTGGTATGCAATAGAGCATTGTTTCGAACCATTGTGTTCTGTTCCACACTTTTGACAGTGAAAATTCATTTTTATTGGTATAAAAAAGGTGAAGTAACCTCAAGGGATTGCCGCTTAGAAAGCTTGCGGGAAGCATACAGCGTGCTAAGGGAATCCACTAGAGGACATCTCCGTCCTCTCCACCTCTCTTCCTACTCCCTCTACCCTCCCCTTCAACACCAACTTCAATGACGAAAGACCAAGATATTCGCCATTTGTGACGGCACTCTACGGTAATTGGTTCATCCATCACAGTTACAGTTCAGCAGCTTCTATGAGTTACCACATTCAAAGAAATAGTAAGGTTTGCACACCGATTTGTCCATGCAACCGGTCAAACACAGTCCACAGAGCAGCTCTTTTTGATTAATGATTTCACAAGAAAAACCTTTTTATTTTTCGATACTCTGAAAACCGGTTAGCAGAATGCGTTGAAACACAAACAGGTACAGATTGCCTATCAGCGATGCTGGTGAGTTTCCTCATTCCCTACAAATCTCATCGATGAAAGAACGAAGTTCGATGTCTTCCCTAGCAGATTTATTACACCTCTTCATGCTTCATTCTGTGTTCCAAAAAAAAAACTGATTTTGTTGTCAACATAAAAAAAACCAAGAAAAAAAAAGAAAATTACGGCGAGCATATGTGATTGAAAAGACCGCTGTTTTTTCCGAATGTTCACTTATGAGATGGAATATGCTCAACTGCGTTAAAGCGAAGAATACATTTAGACTCATGAACCACCCATAATTTTACAGCTAACCAATAGAATTTATATGACATATAGCAGTTGTTCATTCCCAACCACATATGAAGTAAAGTTTAATCGAAAACAATTGCCACTTTTACTAAGTGAGTCGGTGTTCCCAATGAATGAAGGTTCACGTATTCCACAGTAAGCCAATACCGTATCAATTATGAACTTGAAGTAAAAACATCAAATTAGTTCACTGAGAGTCTGTCTCTCTTTCCCTTAATTCGCCACCCCCCACCCCAATCGTTTTCTTCGTTCTCTTGCAAAAAACGTTCAAATTTGTTTTCAGACTTGAACTGTTGAAGTGTACGCATAGCCCCACTCAAATTTAGCTGAGTCAACACATGCAAGATGGCATATTCATGGGAAATTGCCCTTGTCTTCAAAGCAAGATGCAGTAGATCTAAAAGCGAAAAAGCGAAAAAATATTTCATCATTTATGCCGATAGCAGCAGAACGAAGTGGGAAATGGAAAAAAAAATCAGTGTTTCTGTACGTGCATTAAACTAGTCACAAAAGCAGTCCTCTAGGAATGAAGACGAGTTTTTACTTATGCTACAATCGACTACCACATTGTTAATGAGCAAGAATGACACTACGGAGACTGCGGTGATGAAATGCACAGAGGAATTTAACGATAGATTTGACCGCCCATATTTCTCAAAAGGGATGATCACTTGCAAGACAATTAAATCCATGTACGAATTATGCATACAACTATGACGTCACTATAAAAGGAGCCTCTCAAAACCGCGCGAACTGTGTGAGTACTATACTTATGAAACAAAGAGAGAACAAGAAATGGAAAGCAGGTCCGTTCGAGAAAACCCAGTCGGCTACAACCCAGAAAACAAAAGGAGCGGAATTCGAGTTCCGTTTGTGGGCAGTTTACACTTGCTACTGCCCATGTTTATCGCTGAAGCTCAAGCCGATAAATATAAAT
>JAAVTS010000306.1:54706-114525 GCA_022845575.1 Baylisascaris ailuri
AATGGGAGGCAAACGAACCTTTCCCAATTGGACAATCACCATCGAATCGACACAAGTATTTGCGATCAGAGACTGTGGATCGTCTAAAGAAGGCAGCACAAGCTCGGCATGCTATCGCACCAAAGTGTAACCCATCACTAACATCACCACAAACACCGCACGTCGAACCCGAATCTTCTTTTTCCATACGCACTCACAACTGAAAGGGTTATTAACTCAAAGATGAAGTTGCCAAACTTATTCATTGAAGTGAACATAATTATCATCACTAGTGACCGATGTTTTCCTGTTCTCTTAAACGATATCTGAAGACGAACTATAATTATTACAATAACATGAACTATACTATAACATCAAAGAACAAACATTGCCTAAATTTTCGACAACAAAATAGTCTAATCTTTGCACTTTAAATTTGCGCAATATAATGTAATAGACAACCATGCAGCAATTTTCGTTCAGAATTTCCACTTGAGTAAGTAGGTGGAGGGGAGGGGAGGGGGAGGATGTTGAGGCAAGGAAAAACGAAAAACTTCCCTTGAATCGTGATATATGCCTTCGAAAACATTGAAAAAAAACAATACAATAAAAGCTCAACGTTTTGCATTCTAACTACGCTAAAACATTCCGTAATAAGTGATAATAGTGCTAAATCCTATCTGAAAATCAATACATACTTAGATAATAAACCTAATCTAAGAATATATTTCGGTAGAATTTAGCAAAATAATCATCACTTAACAAAACAGATAATCAAATTAATATAACAGATATAAATCAATAAGCTTAAATATATCCATAAGTGCATGTCTACATGTTCTACAGATTTTAAAGCATCAATGAGATTTAACGATAAAGCGACGACAGCTATATTCAATCGAAAGGAAAGCATCTCCCTAGCAAGTCAGAAATGAAAGCTTCTTAAATCAAAACCTCTATTCGGTTTAACAGCGCTCTTATCGAATGCAACCTTGACAAACAACAAAAAAAAAAGAACAACTTTACAGCAAAGTTCGTTCCCAAAGATGCAGCAGTTTATGGTTGTCAGCTGGGGTGCCCCTCAAAAGAGCAATAGCAATAGGAGACAGAATGCTCAACAATGCACTGCTGGTGGGCAAACATCAAGGATATCTTAGATAAAAAACGTGCTTATTTTCAGTGAATTCGATGCTCGACGATCGTTACATATGTCGCTCGGCTTTCACTCTGTTGTCGATAAGGCATTCATTTTTCTCTGTTTTATTTACTTGAATAAAGATTCCTTTCAAGTTTTTCATACATTTTCAAACGAAAATTTCATTCGAGTGTTCTCATATTCAAGAGGGATTTCTCGCTTTTTTCGAACACCTCGTGCCTAATATCACATTTTGCATAGAGAAATCCTTTCCAACATCTCAGTATCCGCAATAAAATAGTCGATTATGTGAATTTCAATGGGAAAAAGAAAAGTTTGTCGAATGTGAGAATGAAATATGCTGAAATATATTTTGACACAATGGATTAAAATATGAAAGTGAATTACTTTATAGCCTGATATATAAAGCGACCACAACGGCGCCGAAACTCGTCAGATAAAATCAAATACGAAACTTCGTAGAAATGATCGCGAAGATCATATTGCATTTTTCATCGGAAAGTTCTTTTTTTTTTTTTTTAAGAAAAATCCCTTCCCTTGAAATAGTAAAAACAATCGATGGTATGATCTCATTGAATTCAACAAACTTCATGCGTCGTTCATTAAAATCGTATCATACTGTGAAGATGGCGTTTCATTTTGTTATAGTTTGCGGAAAAACATTTTTTGTCATTTCCATATAGCTCAAATATGCAGCAAAGTCTACGCTTTTTTATTTACTTCGCTATAGCTTGTTTATTTGAATAGCTAAAAACATCTGCTTTCTTCCGATACCATCAAATCAAAACACCCCTCTCTCTCAGGTTCTCAAAACTTCCCACCCTCCCTTACGCTCAATTAAAATCCCCCCCCCCCCCCCCCCCCTTTGTTATGAACACAACGATAGTAAAAAAGAAAGTCATTTAAGTAGCCGATCACACAATTCACTCAATAAAATATGCACGGGGTTTGTTTCATTGACAGCTGTTAATGAGATGTGAGAAATTTTCAATAAGTAAATATTATAAAAGACGAAAAAGCACTTCATTAGAGCTCCATGAAACATTAAATATGAAATATTTGAATTTCGAGAACAATTCAACTATCTACCTTTGTTATGATGAAGTGATACCCTTTCGTTGCAAAAAACTATTATTGTTGCAACCATTCAAGTAATTCCATATGAACGGAAATAATATTTGCAAAACATTAATGTTTTATCCGATTTACTCCTAAATGAATTTTTTTTTCTCCTCATGAGCGTTGAACTTATATAGGTGCAAATGAATTCATAAAGGTGTTGAACACAATATAAGCACAAATGTTAATAATTGATTAGTGGGCTGTAAAATTAATCTTACGGCATATCTGAGTCAATGCATGGGTTTAGCACTTTATTATCGTCTATAAAACAATTAAAGCGCATTCAAAGCAATCCCATTTGTGGTTATTAATTCTTGTCATCGACACATATCAGTCAACGATCAATAATTATCATACGCGCATATCGTCATAAGCTTTAAGATGATGCTCAAAACGCCCAAAATTTCAGAATGTATGATATAAGCTTCCACTCGACCTACTCTTATCCCTTCTTCAACGCTTGACGACGGTACCATTTGACAATCAGCCAACTTCACAACTGTGTTCAATAAGAGTGTTTTCTACCTATGCGCGGTTTGATCACACTTTCAATATGTGATGCGTTTTTTCATGATTCCATTAGTTAAGTATCTAACTGCGCTAATATTTGAAACGTATGAAATGCATCTCATGTGTTTTTCACGAATAATCGACCGGTCACACAAATTACTCGGATATTAATTCGTTTTAGGCGGTATTCGATTGCTTATTTGTAAATTTTTTGGATGGATAATAACTCATCTATGGGGTGCTCAGTTAGAGTGAATTTTTGTTTAAAATGACAAGATTCATCGCCACTGTAATATCTCAAGTAATATCTTGTTCATCAAATTAAATCGTCATTGCATCTCAAGTCTGCAGGCGATATTTACCGAGAGATATGCGAATAGATTTGTAGAAATATATACAGACATGACGTCATTATGGCGATTTTCGAAGATTACAAAAAAAAAAACAATGTAGCAAAGTATGAAGTTCATCAAGATCAAAATATCATCACTTATGACAACAACGGAAATCAATTAAACGGTTATAGTTTGAACTCGCAGTGATTATTGGAAGAAACCTAATGCTTAATAGGAAGCAATGAAGCAGATGGCATTACATCCACGATGAGGTATTAGTAATCACTCTAAGAACTATGAAGTCATGAACGTTATTACGGCTGTGTACTGAAGCATGAGATTCTTCAGAAGATGAAATTCCACAATTCTATATTTTAAAAAATTAAATAATGTTGAAATACTTTCTTTTAGATGCACTTTTGGATTTTTTTTTTTACATAATCGTGGGAAATATTCAGAATGAAACAAAAAATCACTACTATCATCATAAAATTTTGCCATTTTCTCTAAACGGAAAAAATATTGAAGAGTATTTGCTTATAGCAATTTGTATCTCCATTCAATCTTATCAGAAGTTAAAAAGTTATTTCTTTCTATATAACTGCTCAAAGCTATATAAGTACATATAAGAGCCCAAAAGAAGATAAGAAAATAATTCTATCATTTTGGATTGTTAAATTAGCCTAAACAGTATTCGTTGGACTATTTTACGGTTTTCAAATAAGACTGACGGACGTCGCGTTCAAAACACCCTGCAGAAAATAAATCGGCAGCATGTTGGCATCAGTGATATAGCTTTCACTAAATAACTTTCATCCACTTTTTCCTCAAATAATATAAAATCAATCATGAAGCATGTTACTAGACAGTGATGAGCGACTCCGGAGTCAGATTGTTCTAGAAATTCGATTGTATAACTAGTGCGGACCAAGTAAATTCGTTGAGCGTTCGTTGAGCGCAGTTCAGGAAATGACGAAATCAGTTTTACGAGCGGATTTATTCGAATTGAATGTGCAAATGAGCCATTAGAGGAGCCTGACTCATGGGCCATCTATCAAGCGCAATAACATAGGTTGCCGAACTCCATAATAGCAATTAAAAAGTGTCAAAATTTAAGGCAATATGCAACTAAAATTAAGGATATTTTAAATAGAAAAACGGCTTCAGAATGGCAGATGGGTTCCCCTGGAAATATACCGATGAGCGGAAAGAAAGGCTCTTGTGAATTTGGAAAAGGCATGAAATAGCACTTGAACACTGAACACCAAAGATGATTGTAACGACCGTCCTATGCCCTCGACAGCACTAACATTATCAGTGGAAAGTGCTTGGGGATTATCAACAAATGGAACGTAATGCGCCAATGGAATTGCAATTCAGAGTTATCAGTGGTACTTCCTTGCCATGACAATTACGCAAGGATCGATACAACAAAGAGTCGGGAAAAATACCCCTTCAACCATTCAAACAGTTAAAGCTCTACCGTTTAAAAAGTCGCTAGAGGTGGCTGAAAGTACAGTGGAATTAAACGTAGAGGGGGAAATCAAAAGGACACAAAGGAAATCATAGAAGTGGACTATAAAGAAAGTACAAGAGAATATATAAGAATATATAAAAGAAAATATATGAAAGAGACCCTCAAAATATATAAGAGAAAATCGTTTCAATAAAGAGGACTGATAAATGTTTGAGTCATCTGCTTCGCAGCAATATTTTCCGCGAAAAAATCGGAGAAGATGATACGATGTTCAGTCCCAAAAGCAAATTTTTTAGACACAGGAGGCAAAAAAGAGGGATTTGAAAGTGGGAGAGAAGGTGGGGAAGATGAAAACTTAGGCAAGCTTTAGTTGTTGGAGGGTAAATTTTCTCGTCAGTTATTGTGCATTTAACCAACAATGGAAATCCTCTCTTTTCAGTGAAAGGATAGTATGAAAAAAGTGCCATCCAGATTGCCATCATATGCAATTTTTGCAGAACCAGCATTCACCTAGTCGAGCGCATCGATAACCGAAAATACAACAAATTAATGTCATATGCTTTTTCCTCCAGGAATAACCGAGCATCGAAGAAACTCTGACGAGAAAATTGGTTTTTGGAAAGCATTTCAGAACTTTTTCTTTCCTTCTCCTCTAGAAATTGCAGAAAAATCACAATGGACAAGAAAATATACATCCCAGACGCGGGTTGCGTAATGCTTCATGGAAGATTTTTGCACAGATGGCGAGTTAATTATTGCGCAATTGATTTCGATTAATCGGAAGCAAATATCCCTCGAATGAAATGATTGTGCTTTCAGTTAGCATAAAAACATTTGCTGTTCTATTGCACTATTGGAGGAGAATAAATGAAGCGATAATGAAATGAAAAAAAAAGAAAAAAATTACATAACTTTTATATCAATAACTCAACAGCTTATATACAGAATAATTAGAAAGAATGAAATCTGAATGAAATTTGCGTCAGCATCATACTTCGTGAAGAATGAAATTAGGCATTCTCATCCTACAGCATAGATAGTACGCAAAAAATTTCACCACGAGAGTTTTCATAACAGTAGGAGCTTAAACAATCGTACGGACCAAAAAATTACCCGTCCCGCGAGGGATGTGCTGCAACGAATCCCATCCATGGGTGTCCAGGTGGTCTTCGTCATCTCTGTGAGGGATGTTAGGAAAGCAAATTCAGCGATTGCACGCTGAAAAAAAAAGAAGCTTCATTAAGTCATAGAACACGATGAAACTGCATGATGCAATGTGCTGGAATGAGAAATGCCAAAAGGCAACGTGGCGCATGTATGTCATCAGAGAAACAACAGTTTATCGTGAAAGATTGTGTTGAGATAATATCGACACAGTCAAAAAGCACAATAGAAACCGGGAATGGAAGAATGTCTCGGATGAACGAAAACACCCGTAGCATATCAAGAAGCTTTGCGACATAGCGTTGAGACAGACCTGTGTAATCCACGTGGTGCTCAAAGAAAAATCCATTGCTGCCCGGGTTCGCCGGCTTGCTGTCCCCTTCCCTCCTTTCATACTTGCCTTGCTTCTGATGACGAGAAAATCTCGTCTACCTGAGAAGTAGTCGGATATGCAACACAGTGCCAATTCCGAAAGAGGGCGATCGTTCTCCGGAACTCACCCCTGCGGGGGATTGTGAGAACTCAAGCCCTCCGTCGGAACCTCATGAAGGCAAAAAGCTCCTCCACCTCCGCGGGGGTATGATTCACCTAATCGCAGCAAAACGACCGAATATGCGAGCCACGAGGTCTATTCGCGACGAAAAAAGCTTTTATATTTATTATCAATTTTTGGGGCTGAAAGGATTCCGGCAAACATACACAGGGGGAGGAAGGATGGCGAAGGCAACGAGGAGAAGGGGACGAGGGAGAGAGATAAAAGCAAATGGGATATGAGGCCTGTGTTTGGAAGCGTGATAAAGGCTACAACTGTGGCGGATAAGAATCCGCTTTTAGCAGCATCAAATATCAGCAACAACGATTAATAGTCAAAAAGATCCCGCTAGAAACAATTCACATTCCCATAACACCTATAATAGACGACTTATTTTTTAAAATGCTCTGATGGCCTATTGTTCATTTGCAGAATCCCCTCCACGTGCTAGACGTAAACAAACACTTTAAGATATTCTCGAAGGTTTTATTGCGGAAAAAAGAGCGCACACGATTTTTTGAGACTTAGAAGGTCATTAAATTTGTCTTAAAAAAACACACACAGAAATTCGAATCAACAATTCAGTAGTATATTGAAGGGAAATCCGGTAAAACAGTAGTGTAAATATCTAAAACAACAACATAAAAACTCTGGATTCAAATAGTAGAAATATGAAACGCTGAAAAGAAACAACAATCGTTTTTCTTTCCTTTTTTTCTCATTACAATATCGCCGCGTTCGGATATTCTTTTTGCATTAGTGCAAATATGCGAAATATTTCAAAATGCACGTATATTTCTTACAGGCACAAGTGAATCCCTTTCTCGATTGGAAACATAAAAATAACACACAAAAATTTTTAATCAGTTTTTCATTTATTTCATCATTGTCATATCCATTTAGTGCAACATAACAATATAAAAAACTCACGATTAGGCTCCATGATTATGGATTATTGGGGAAAAACAACGGAAGATATGTGAAAATGATGGCTCATATTCAAACTTAATGTACTCTTTTCTTTAATTAATTTCCAAGCAAGCAACTTGACAATTACAGCTTAATTCTATAGCCGTATCAGATCGGCACATGTGACTTGTATATGCACTTCGTAAGGGTGGGCACCTCTCCAGATTACGATAAAAACTAAATAAAAATAAAAAGATACGATGGAAAAATGCAATAAAAAATATGACTGAATATAAACAAATAGAACAAAAAGGACGATAAGAAAATATAAGAGCGTTGAAGCAATCCGCACTCAATTCTTTGCATAATGCATTAGTACTGTTGCTGCGTTGACGGTTGGCCTTCGAAAGAATAGAATAGGCAGTGGGGGTGGATACCCGACCCGCTTCGACGTAGTTGTTGTTGTGATGCATTTAGTGACAGCCGATCAACGCGACGTGGCAGCAGTGCAACGTGCGATGTTCGAAGCAAAGAGTACTCTGCCACACACTGCACACAGCACGCATCAACATCGCACTGATGCTATCACTAATTAGCATTCGTTCGCATGCTCGCGTGCGTGCTCTTGCTTCGTCCTTTCACTGCACTTTTTTTTCACTCTTGGCAACCAACAAACATGCACTCTTGTTGCGTAATCCAACTTATATTTTTGTCTTTATTTTTTATTTTTTTGCAATCAAATTGTTTTGCAACTTTGACGCATATTGCTTATGATACCAACGAAGACTCACAACTTGTTTCTCTCAAGCTTGGAATCTTTGTTTCTTATGCAGCAAGACCTCAGGCAATGTCTATGCAGCAAGACCTCAGTAATGTTTATTAGCAAGACCTCAGGTAGCGTTTTGTTCAAACTTCTTAAGACTGTGTGTGCAAATGAACTTGGATCATTTTGAGGGAAAAGTATACCCACAAATCCTCTAAAAAGGCCATAAATTAACAAAGCAAAGATCTTGCCATCGATAAGTTCCAGTTTTCCTGGCATTATGCCAAAATGCCGAGCGCCTGACCGTTGTGACTGGATTCAACGAAGAGAGCCAAAGAAATTTTGAAACTGCTGTAAGTTGAGAGAGATGCATTGTACAGAGAAAACGATGAGGTAAATGAAACTTTCAAAGCAATGGAGCTTTAAGAACCGCCTGAAGGCATTTGTTAAAATAGGTTTTCCACATGTGAAAAATCTGTCGCGACTGCGCGCGAATAAGTGAATTTGAATGTTATAAATAAAGCTGAGAAGTGAATGNGTCAGCAACAAGGACACACATAGCACTACTGCATTCCAACGAACACATTATGCCTGGGCCCACAGACTTGGCCTAGGCAACAAACAGAGTGACCGCCCTCCTTTTCATTCAAAGAATTTTATGCGTTACATACGTGTCCCACAAATGCTTATTGAGGAACGATCCTAGTCCTTTCTGTTCCGTCAGTCTGGCCTTTAGTATAAAGGAGCGAATTTCTTGAACATTTTAGACAGATTCGATTCCAGAACTGGTCTGCGAATGCAGAACGTCTTTGCTAATTTCGTTGATCTGATGGCAAGGCCGAACACAACGATGCTTTAGGAATAATCCGTAGACAAATGAGGAAATGCGTGTGACTGGCACGATACGTGCTTTCTGCAAAAGTAACGACAGAACGGCTAGCACTGCATTCTTCAATGTAACAAACGTCAGCAAAAAACCGCCCCAATGCGCTTTGCAAATTTGCATTCGCAAAGAGCTCTAAAATGTTCACAGGGTACCATGCCCATCTGTCTATTTCTGCGTCTATATATGTGCCTGCATGTATGCATGTCGGTTTGCTTGTCTGTCTCTATGTTTGTCTTTCCAACTTGGGAGTCATTGATTCCAAATTTGAATTGATTAGCATGGACTAGGCCGCAAGCGCCACCTTTACCAGTTTCCTGCTTGATTAGTCACCTGCTTTGAGAGGAGTTATAGTTTGTTCAACTGGTTGGCCTACTGTTATGGACCGGATAAGGAGAAGTTTTGAAAGAAAACTAGTGAAATGTGATTAAAATTTGAATGCGATATTGCGATTGTTTTAGTTGTTTTTGACAATTCATAAAATCGATTGATCTGATCGGCAAAACTGAAATAGAGCATAAATCGTATTCGCCAATCTGGCGTGTTTTCCAATTCTTAAGTCACATTTGATTTTCTTAAAAAGAAAATTAACCTAGAAATGCCATGCCATTGTAGATGTTCTTGTCTAGGTACTTATCAACAAAACTAGAATGAAATTAATCCTATATTGCATATCAAATCCACTAAATTTCATAGTCATTGCCTGTTGCATTCACTCATTCAAAAATACAAACAAACAAACAAATAAATAAACAAACAAACAAGCAAACAAAGAAAATAGTTGCAACCCCATTATATGAACATTCCTCAATAACTCAATACTGCCTTTTTCAGTCAATGTGGCACTCTCAAAATCAATGCTCGCTCCAAGTAAAACATAAAGCGGCATTTTTAAATGTGAACATTTTCTAACTCGAACACTTTAAATCACTATCATGAATTTGTCAGATTTAATCAGCTTATCGTGGAAAATCATTCCTCATTTTTAAAGGTTTTGAATTCATATATACGAAAAAACAGTCCATGGAATTCATTAACCTTAAGAAGGTCAAAAGAATTTAGATTTGAAGCGATATTATTAATTTCTTTTCCCAAATAACTCAAATCACTCGTCAACTTGAAGGATAAAACAATTCACGAAGTTCCGCGTGAAATGATCAAATATGCATAAAACCTTTAATTAGTAAGATTTGCATTATTTCATACGATTGATATGGAAAAGTTCTTTCAATTCAAATTCCACAAGGAGTATTTAATGCTTGGTGAAGGTAAGCGTATCATCTTTGTTAGCGTCGTGGAACGGATGAACGGTTGTTACGATGGATAGCGATACGCTGCTACGATTCCAGGAAGTGGAGAACGTCGAGGATTTGAGAGAGTAATGTCGCTTTTGATTCGGGGCAGCGGATGTTGTAGGCATTT
This sequence comes from Baylisascaris ailuri, assembly GCA_022845575.1. NCBI lineage: Eukaryota > Metazoa > Nematoda > Chromadorea > Rhabditida > Ascarididae > Baylisascaris > Baylisascaris ailuri. The sequence goes on from JAAVTS010000306.1 coordinate 64,959, forward strand.
TTTAGGTTTTATACTAATTTGTGCTCTGAGTGACCAGCCTAAAGACGTATCTCTTCTTTAGATATTCTGTTCCGATCATTTCTGAAGCAATTTGCCGTGAATTAGGCAACATTAAGATCATTTGCAAAATGCATAAGGTGTTAATTAAACGTTTGAGAGAATGAAGGAACGAAAAAGCTACGAGAAGTCCAATATGGTTGGCCGGAAGTTGTTCAAGATTGTGATTATGAAGATGCGCACGATAACAAACGACATGGTTTTGCTAAAATGAATTATGGTGCGATTTTCATCGATCTCGATACTACGATCAACTTTTTTGTTAAAAAGAATTTTATTTAATGAGCTAAACCTGACATGACAGTTCAATCATTTAAGAATGACCAACAGACCATTACACTTTCTACCTGATTCCTCCGGCAAACGGTGAACATTTGATAGTCCGGTCAAATGATGAGCATTTCTTGCACGCCGCCATTGTGATGCACTTATAACCGGTGGTGATTTTTTTAAGGCTTTATCGTAAATTGGCTGTGCCACAAATTCGTCCCAAACTTTGTTTCCTCACCTATTTGTTTATACTTCCGCTATATCTTTGCTTCGGTGGATTAATCTTTTGGGTCAGTTGGCTTCATCATTCCTTCCGTTGCCTTACTTATATTTTTAAAATAAAATAGCGGTATGCTATACCATAGCAACACGAAGTCATGAGATCCAGCTCAGCCTTTCTCTGGATTACGCAGCAGAACGGAAATGATGCTACAATAGCAAATAATTCGCATCTTCACTATGTTTTCTTTCCGCACCTCCACAGTATATGACGGTGGACATAGTTAAGCCAACGCCAAAGAAGCTAAGTATGAAAACTGAGATAATTTCTTCAGGCAACCCTGTCATCTGAGACGTCGACTTTCTTTTAGCAGTGACGTGCTAAGCGCTACATTCGCAAAATCGTTGCATACTGAGTATAAATGTTTGGATCTAATACAAATGGCAGAAATGGCCATATTCTTGATGAAATAGCCATGCATATATCATCAAGCAGTTACAACCGGAAGTATTGTTATAGAGACTTAAAGGACGTGCTATCTTTGGCCATATGACAGATGTATGAGGGAGTGAGGTACAAATGAAGCAAATGAAGCATGTGTTCTTATTTTTTTAGGCGACCGATTTTCGAACGTCACAAAAAGCGCAACTCAATTTCGATCAACTTTGCTCTGAGGAAAAGTACGCGATAATAACATTACTGAAAGAGCAATCCGACTCAGTTTACAATATCTCCAATTACTATCGACAAAGAATTGATGCGATAGTGGACGCTATCGATAAGGTGACAGAGAACTCCTACCGTTATTTATAAAACTTTATCAAAATACAATCGGCAGCGTATTTTTCTCCTCTCTTTTCGATTTTCCTAGTGAAATCACTTAACGGCTATTACCTGTTCATATATTTTCTTTGTTTGATTCAACGTGATATCATTATACCCGCCAAATTGAAAATTGAATAATGTGTTAGAGCAATTTGCACTTACCAGACTTCGATTGGCGTTATCACTGCTTAGTAGAACAGGAAAGGTACTACCCCTGTTAAAAACTAATATAGAGAGGATGGTGGTGCTTAAAAATTGCCAATGATAAAATGTGATGCATGTGTGGTGAATTCCGTATTATCTTTGAATGAAATTCGAGCAATTTCACGTTTCGCTTTTGAACGCTTATTTTAACTTGGACGAAGATGCCGTTTCGGTGGTCCATGGACTCATATAGAAAGAAACTCAATCGACCTAAAGCTGTTGTATGTCGTTGCGACTTTCTGACGAGTGCATATTCCAGATGGAAATCTGCCATCGAAGAGGCGTGAGTGATTTTAGACCGAAAATTTTCGAGCCATACAATTCGATAATGTTTTCTTATGCGGTAATCACATCCACAGGATATGGTGATGTGGTAAGCATATTCATTTTGCTTTAGACTATTTACAAATAGGAAATGAGGCAAAATTTTTGCCGTAAGATAAGGCTGCCACTAAGAATATTTTCTGTTGGACCCCTGCTAGAGAAGGGCACACTTAGAAAGCTGTTATAACTAGCTTATTCCTTTAATTCTCTCTCGCTCCTCACACCTTCACAATGGCTGTTCATATATCAACAATGGCTCTTCATAGGGGCCCTTGTTCTTCGAAGGTGTTTCTGTGAAAACCACAGCTTTCGCTAGTGTCAAAGCATTTGAGAATAACGAATGAGTAATGGAAGAGGCCGATGATGAAGCGATAGCTAATGATATCTTAATTTTCGATGCACTGTCCTCAAACATTCTGAAGTCTATAAATTGTTTTTAAATTATGGAAATCAGTCATCGCAACATATAGGTCATCGCTTCTGCGAGAGTTAAATATGTGCGTAAATCGGTGAAATCATAGACTGAGATTTTTAGCTGTCTCTAATGGTGCATATAAAGTGGAATAAAAAATGTTTGTGTGCATAATTTGCAGCATCCATTCACCGATGCTGGGCGAATCCTAACAATAATTTATGCCGTTTTTGGAATTCCTTTAAATATCGCATTCACTGCTGATTTCGGCGAATTGATCACAAAAGTGATTTCTGCAATAATCGACTACTTCCGTCTGCTATACATCAAAAGGAATCAGAGGTATATTCACCAGAACTGAAAATTAATGAATGCAAAATAAAATCTTCTTTATTCAATTCAGGCCATTCATCCTAACTACGTAAGCTATACTTAAGCTCTAGGTGCACTTAAGGTTTATCTCTCTTTAACTCTACAGAATATTCAAAAGTTTCTTAGAATTATTCCAAATAAAGTTGCTAAAATTTCATGTCACCGATATTTACGCTTAATATGTGTCATGCATTCTTATGATCAATCTTTTTTTCAAACTTCATTTGATTTCGTTTAAGAACCGTCCCTATCGTTATTCTAGATGCAAATTGACATGAATGATTTATGTACTTTTGTACTATGGTGTTAAAACCACTATGACCCCTATTTGTTCATCTGTGTATGCACTTCTATCCGTATCGTTGTCATCGAAAGCATCTCTTGATTCTAGTGATTTCATCGTTTTCCATCGTTTAATCTGGTTAGCAGGCCCCCCAAAGCCGAGAAAATCTAATGTTTCGGAATTAAGCGTTATCAGCTTCATCAAGCTATCACCGACAAGGTAGATCTTAGCCCAGGAATAAAGATGGCCTATAACACTCTTAGGCCAAAAACCACTTCATCAAGCTATCACCAACAAGATAGATCTTAGCCTAGGAATAAAGGTGGCCTATAACACTCTTAGGCCAAAAATCACTTCATCTAAGCCAAAACATTTCATTTCATAAAAAGATACAACTATCGGGCATTATTTTTGGCATATCAAAGTCTTGACAGCGTGCTTCGAAATCGAACGTCTTAATAACAAAAAAAAGAAAAAAGAAAAAAAAAAACTCGTAGTCCGTAAAATTCTGTCAACGTAAAAATAGCCTTTCAATCTTTACCTGTTTATATGCTATAATCGTGACGTATGGGCCAGAGGCTTCTACATTAATGACGCTTGAGCCAACCGCTCTCAAATGAAACAGCAACAATGATGCAAAAAATGAAGTTTTTTATGTCGAAAATTGCAGTCTAAAATTCGCTATTGTTTCTAACATTTGGACCAAGAACACTATCCAGATAGAAATTTTACTTAGATTTCTTTCATCCTAATATTTAATAAGCTCAAAATCATAGCCATAAGGTATGTGAAACCAATATCCACAGTCCCCAGAGAGGTATGATTCATCTATTCGACCTTCATTTGCTTATTCGTTGATATGGAAAAAATTGTTCTCATTCGCCTTTCATTGGCAACATGTCGATATTCACAAATGCACAAAATCACGTCGCATTTATGCTTCTAATGCGTTTCTCCAATAATTGTGTTCAACGTGGGCGTTTGAAAGCATTGTGTGATTTGCTTTTTCCGCCATCGTCAAATACTTCAACAGAGAAGGGAAATTAGGGTGAATAATTTTTGTTGCTTTGATTTGAGCTAATGAATGCATATTTAATGTTTTATTTTGTATTTAGACTAATTATTGCTGATTTTTAGCTGTTTTTAATGAATGCTTCAGCCGACAATTTTAATACTTGTTTTTATTTTTTGAAGTAGTTTCTCCACCGATCCAATGGTGTTCATGCAGAAAAAAACTGCCATTTTAGTTCAAATATATATGTTAATTAACTAAGAGTAAATGAAAGCGAAATTCAACGTGAAAATGCGAGCTTCTATTGTCACGAACGCACATTCCAAATTTCAGAATTTGGCGATGAGAAATTCCGAATAAGTTCATTTAATGTAAACATCGATTAGTAGCATTTCACTCCTATCGAATTTGTTCTCTGACGAATTTCTAAATGCGAACTACACGTTAATAATTTCGAAAAATTACTCTCTCAATTGCTTCTGCAAGGGTATCGATTTCCATTTTCTCATATAAAATAAATTTAGGGAAGGCAAGAAGCAGCAGCAGTTATCAGAGAAAGTGCTGTTTATTATTGTCTCATTCGTAACGACCGTTTATGTAAACTTCCTCACCATAGTTGTACTGGTAAGAATAAGAGGTTTAGAAAATGTTTAATTGGAAGCAAAAATAGATATATTTAATTCGGAGCAAAAATATACAATTTGCGTAAAACACATGAAAGTTATGCATATCGAGCTTGTGCTTTGACTTAGCAATATTAGTAGTAAAGTTAATGCAGTGGAAAAGGTCAGGACGACGCTTATCCATCGACAGTGTTCACACCTCTTATATCTAATTCCCAGCAAACAATTGACCGTAGGTAAGAAGCTCCGAGTTGATGGCACTGAATAATTATGGCATTAGTAGAAATTCCTCGCTTAAATATCAACGAATATGAAATTCATTGCTGTTTATTGAGCCCAGAAAGGATTAATAAAGTAAAACAACTGGAAAAATATCACGTTGAAAGACCCATAGATGCGAAGCTTTCCCCTACAAATGCTATATTCTTCACCTAGAGCGTCGATGTGAAGCGACTTATTAACACAACACCTCTTTTAATTTCTTCTTTTTTCTTAACGAATGATGCAATATATGATGGATTTTAAGCGACTGTTGTCAAGATCCAATTAAAACAGCTGACTGATGAGATGCATTCATATAAGACGAAATTCTGAAAGCGTATCATCCCTTGTTAAATTGTCCGCAGCGCGCTCTCACTCTACGCTAAAAGAGCCTTGTATTATGACCCTATGCCCGAAAGCACTATGTTTAGCAATTGTGTCGTTGACATTCCTAAGTAGAAGTGATACAGCCCTAATTACCACCCATCCTATTCGCCATTATATTAAGAGATCAACGTGCGAAATTGCATTATTCGCCTGCCAAAGTAACACAGCTTCTTTATTTCGGGAAGGACTTTACATCAGCAATTGTCAACGTTCAATGCGTGCCTTTGCCTCTTGCAACACATGAGGTAATTTGTTAGTGCGAATGAGAAAATGTTAGCCACGAATTGAGCATATTTGTATGCGGAAAACCTCTTTAGAATGCGCGATTGTTTCGGTGGCAGGATACATCGAAGTGAATAATGAAAAATCAAAGTTGTTAAGCTGAAGTAGTTTAAAGAAATTTTCCCCTCCTTTCTCCCTCCTTTCAGTACGAATCTGTGGTAATCAACATGCATGCTGCACTACGCGGCTCGTCAGGTGTGAATGACTTTCGCTTCTCATACTGTTCACAGATCTCGTCCATGTGATGCGTGCATACCGAGCCTCACAATGCGGTACAAGTGGATGGTCATTAAATGGGCCTGCATTAGAGTCACAGGGACCCTTCGATCAAGATGCCTTCGCAGTTTTGCATATAATTTTGCACAACAATGTGGGTTATGTTTTTTTATTTTAAGTTTGTGGAGCGAGCACAAGGTTGGACTTTTATGGATTCGATGCATTTTACATTCGGCAGCGTTTCGCTTATCGGTTTCGGTGATCTCGTAACGCGAAGAGAGAAGTGCTATGTTTATATTGTTATGCCGTTATTGTTCATTGGCGAGACACTAATGGCACTCGTTTTTGGTTACATTCAGGTTGGCTATCTTATGCTATTCAAACATGCTCTCATAAAGTTTTGCTGAATCGATTTGCAAGGACGGATTCATAAATTAGATCGAGGTTGTAATGATAGGAGTAAGTAATTGGCGATTCTTACTTGAACATAAAATAATGCGAATCTGGCTCGCTAATCAAGAGTTTTTGTGCCCATTTTTCATGAGTTCCTGCCAATTAAAAAAAGTGAATGGAACAATTAATCAATTCGGTAACCATATTAATGGTTTTGGAATTTCAAAGACACCCTGTATTTTCGTTCTTAAATAGTAATCAACTTCTTTGAAGATAGCTCTAAATTTGCAATCACCTTTTAAAATTCTCTTGAAATTTGAATATACTTTCGTTATTTTATTCGTTCAGAAAATATTTCGATTTCACGCAGTCGCATTGGCAAGGCTTATTGTTCTTCAAATAAGAAAACTATATCGTAAAAGGCGTGCGAAGTACTTATCAGAAACGAATGCGGAAAACAGAGTTTCTGAAGGTATGCCGCAAGATAACAAAACTTTGGAGAGAATCGACAATGCAATCAAGAAAGAACTAAGCGATCTTCAGCTATCGACACCTTCAGAAGATGCTCATTGCCTTGCTGTTCCTATACGCAGTTCGTCTTTTTCCATTGGAAACTCATAGCCGTTAATTGTTAGAACGTTACCACCTTCAACATTCTTGAGGAACTGAAATGTGCTTACAAATATGATGTAGAAAGGCGCTCTCCAGACCTCATTTGCTGTTATTCAGTGAATTTTCTCATCGAAGGCACGCTGCATGAATGAACGACCAATATCACTGGTAAAGTTGAAAATTGGGTTGTGATGGGACGAGAGGGATGGAAAGGAGGAATGAAGGGCAGGTAACATCCAGTGACTAATTGAGGCAGTGAGCAGCAGCGTTCGTGAGAGTGAGCATTTCCAGGATGCCTATAATGGAATTTCTGATTAGCCATATGTGAGAAGTTTAGCTGCAATACCTATGCTTTCGCGAATAGAAGATGTTTTTTGCCCTTATAGATCATAGTCTAAATACAGTAGCCAGCTAAACATCACTCTAAATTTGTGACTCATTCAATGCCTCGAAGCTTAAGGTTTCTAAAAATTTTTAAATGAGTTTTTCAGGCAGTCGCAGGGCAAGACGGAAGATACGTTCAACAATAAAGGCAGTACTTGGAGGGATACCTCCAGAAGAGCAATAACTATCATAGTGCTATACTTCGAAATAAAGGATTGAGAAATCAAGCATCGAAGTGATATTCATATTGTAGAAAAGTAGCATATTATGACTTTCAATGTTTTTTGGCTGAACGATCATCGTCGGATCAGATCGGAATTGTTACTTGCTGCCATAAATTATGCATTTCTGACGCTTTATTGAACAGCTCATGTCACTGACCATCTTTGTACGATATGCAGTTTCGAAGAACACGTTGATTATCGGATGTGTTTCCGTCGGGAAGGAGTGACGGCATATTTAGAAGCTTGTGTTGCCGCAGTCTCTAACATTCAAATAGAACTGCGTAATGTTTCAATTCAATTCATTACTTTCATGTCTCTGCATGTTTATGAATATGCTATACTCTGCGTCATTTAAGCAATCGCCTAAGAGTAGCGCACGGAAGGGGAACCCTGCAAGTGCTTCTCCGTTACGTAATGCAACGAATCATATCTCCGCGAGGGTGAAGCAGCTTTCCGTTCCTTTCGGGGTTTTTGTCGCAGCCTCGAGTTTTTAAAATCCCTCTTGGAACACGATTGCATTCGAACTGCAGAGACATCCGCAGGGGTCTTCGCGGAATCTAGAGGTTTGGACAACGCTTGCTTTTAACAGGAGATCATTTTCACATTATTCGGGCTATTGCGCTGTATTGTGTTCGTATGCAATGGCGTGGAGTGCTTAGCAATTTCTGAAAAGTCATGATTTCGACGTATGATTCTGCTTAAATACAGCTCACCGGATGCATGAGCTAATGCCAGAGCCCACAAGGCATATTTGTGCAAGAAACGTATTCAGTTCAGCACGTAAAAGAGGGCCACTGTTTTTAGTAGATTATGGCTTTTGCTGTAGATGAACATCTGGGAGACATGTTTACAGGAAACAATATTCAGTCAGAAAACTCTCCGTAAATTCGTGGCATTTTATCTGAGATGCTGGAAGCTCACCTTTACCGTGGACCAGCAAACATGCTAACGTTAAGTTCTTCTAACAACTACTTTTGGCCAAAAGAAGCTGAGAGCTAATAATGGTCAGGCTGCCAAAAATCAAGTTCTGCATAGCGTACTTGGAATTCCGGCCATGAAATCATTTGGAGTGGCCCCGAAGCTATACACATCCTTCCATTGTCATCATATGAACCAGTTTTAATGTTATCACCGCAAATTCAGCTTATAGATGAATTGAATACACATACTGTATAATAAAATACAGGCTTCAGATCATATAATAAGGTACGGACTTTCGACCACCTTTGCAGCCTATTTTAGCATGGGTCCATGCGGCTGTCATTCTATATAGGATAAACGTATAATAAAATTGGTCGGAACAACGGCTACTGAAACTAACGGACACTGGGAGACGCTTCACCTGAATATTCGAAAACCTTAAAGAAGGAACGTATTTCCCTGAACTCACTGAATTCTTTTTTCAAAGTGAAGGGGGTAATAATATCGGGGATGGAATATATAATTCATAATTATTTACTTCTTTTGATGAGGTCTTACATCCATCTTCTTTGTTCATCGTTTGATCTCTGAACGAAATAAAACAGTAGATCGAATATATGGCAATTCAGTGTGCAGAGAAATCGTAGTTTGAGACCATCGAATGGTCCTATTGCGTATTGTAGTAGGTGAAAAGTTGACAATGTAAACCTCGTTGAATGTGCAAATTTGCTGGGCGTGGCAACTAATTAATTGTACAACCGATGATCGGATTAACAGTAACTGAAATGTCAGATCTGCTGCGTCAAATCATCTGAGCGAATCGATGCGCCTCGCCGAATCAAGAAGCTCGTCTTGTGGAAACGAAATTTAATATCGCCGTGCACCGCAGCTCAAACCAACGTTTATTGAGCATGGTTCGCAACCTTTTATTATGCATGATCTTTTTAAACAAAAATATACATAAACATTGAAATATACATTAACATTCCTCATGTTGTAGTGGAAGCACATGTGAATGGGGACGTTGTAATTCTTGCAACGAGTTTGTCAATGAGCACATCGAACAGATACCGTAATCGAAACACTCCGATCGATAGCATCGGTATGCCCAGGAAATGAGTGCAATCATTAGCAATTTCATTGTCTATTATGTGGAAAATATGTTGACACAATTGCATAAGCTACCTATTGGCTATAAAAAACCTAATGTACCTGTGCCCATGTGGGATTTATGCGTCGTTAATCGAATAGGGCGCGCCTCCGTTTTCAACACCCGTCACCTGATTTTTTCATATACTATAAATACATTACAACATATTCTTAAACTTCACATCAGGTACCTCCTTATGTGCTTTGCCACCCACAGCAACAATGTTTTATTCAAGGACGCATCGATCATTCGGAACGTGGATGCCTAGATCTAACAGGAATCCTTTCACAAGGATCCAATGCAGAAATTAGTTGCGGTAGCCAGATAAGTGCATGACTTAAGCCAATGACGTTCACTAACACAACCGTCTGGAAAAAAACGCGCACTAGATAAGCAGGAATAAACGGTAATGTTGCCATTCCGATAAGAGTCGATCCACCAGCTTGCACAATCGGCCAGCCAACCACTGAGAGCGTATCTCGCACCTGAATTGAACGGTTACCGTACCGCTGAATCAGAACACGTGATAACTCCAATTGCATAAAATATATGAGACAGAACTATTTACCTAGAAGAATGGATGGTACCTCTGAACCGTTGGCGAGAAAAGACCTGACACTGAACAGTGTCAAAAGCGGGCCATCCCGACGGATGTGACAAGCGCTGGATTGAATCGAGCCGTTTCACTATTAAAATGGTTACCAATTTGCCCGTAGTCAAGGCGAGCAAAAATGTAAGCACGCAGGTGATATTGTTATTGTAAAGGATTTCTTCAATTGGTTGGTGATTTTCCATCAACGAAATCAGTAAGGGCATCTCAGATATGCTTATTCTTTGTGTGCACCAAGCTCTACTATTAGAATCCGTTTCCACCACAACGTTATTTACAAATCGATTTATCGAGATTCTGGACTCAAGTGATTTTCAGGATTTGTCATTAATGAGTGGGCAAATCAAGTATAGATTGGGTAAATTTCGAGAATATTTTCTTCTCCTTGACTACCACTGACATGTTTTGACTAGTGTCCGATGATAAAGGCTTTAAAAGGCTTTATCACCGGATACTGGTCAGGCTTTAAGATTCTTAAAATATATAGTTTTGTAGCTGAACTTAGAAAGATGTTGAAAACAAATACCATAAGTGGGTGCTATGTGAAAATCAAAGGTACCACTCAAAAACTTCCCGCAGTTTTGCGCAAGCGAGAACGTATTACGGAAATTTGCGTTTGCTCTAACGCAGCTTTTCTCAAAGTACCTCTAGATGTAGCTTTTTCTCAAAAGTACCTCATCAGCCACTTCTCTATTCTGAAGTACAGCAAAAATTGCATTATAAGAAGCATTCAGAGTAATATGTCTCTACTGACTCTAGGTTCTAAGCTACTAGCAAGATTCAGGCGATTATACGTGACCCTAAGATAATCCTCCAGCTAAAGTCAGTAATCTGATTTTGAACAAGCAAAGGAGATCTACAGGAGTATGGAAGGGATCACATCAGACCTAAAAGTTTTCCTTGATATTACTTGTAAGCATCAGAAAGTTCTCGATAAGATACTTCCAGCTTGACAGATTTAACAAAGCCCAAAAACGATGATACCACCTAGCGGCGCTTTTTTTTTTTCTAAAAATGTGATCATTTGCTAACATATCTCAAAAAGAATTCAGAAACAACGCGTCAAACCTTTTCGTGAGCAGTTAACTCTTCGGATCTGTGATATCGATAACAAATATGAACAGAGAAGTCAACTGCTAGACCAATAGCCATAACAATGCAACCCATCGAGACCGAATCCAGATCACTACCCCAAATCGAAAGTCCACCACAAACACCCATCGAAATCGACAGCAAACTCCACGTCATAAAGAAAACCGACTGCTGAAAACTTTCATGACCCCAAAATTTCGTTAATAAGTAATTGACAGAAGATATTGCTTTCCTTACTTATTGGCAATCCATCATTGAATATACTATTATATGTTTCTGGTCCATTCACACCATCAAGTAAAATCACTCTTAATTTTGAGGACTTATTGATGTCATAAACGAATTTTTCAGAACGAAATCACGATTAAACTACGATGTTGGTCAGCTTTTAAAAATTCTATTATATATATATATATATATATATATATATATATATATATATCAGCTTTGACATTTGTTCGTACAAACTTAGCAAGGCTAACAAAGAATTATTCAAATAGGTGAAAAATTGAAAACTGCGTCGCTTATATTTTGGTATCTTTCAAAATAAATGTCAAAAATGAAGTGTGCTTACGAATAAGGAGGTGAATACCTATATTAATGAACCATCAAATGAGAAATGACATCAAATGTTAGATCATTTAATTCTCAGGATATCGCAAGCTGGTTGACTACTAGTGAAGTTATATGATTATAGTAAAATATTTAATTGCAACAGGAATTAATTATATACATCACCAATCACTTTAAAAAGTATAATATTTTCATAAGCTCCCGTAGAATTTAGAAAAAGAGAGAGAGTAAGAGTGACCTTATCAGGTAAGAAGAAGATCGAAATGATGGCCATGACTGCAATTGCAGAACCGATCGATTGCATCGATGATGGTGCGATGCTTTTTCGTTGATCGATAAGGAATGGAGAGAAGATATCAGCAAGAAACATATCGAAATCTTCATATTCCGAAATTATTCTCCTCCAATGGAATAACTCTGCCTAAAAATGAATATCTCGAAGAGTGATTCCACATTGCAATGTGAATATATTCATTGTTCATGCTTCAATAACTGCTCAACTAATCTTTTCAGTGATGGAAGATCTCAAGTGAGAGAAAAAATATTAGAAAATAATGTAGACGAAGAAACACCGACTTGCTCGAATGAAGAAAACACAAAGGAACGAGGCGCAATTGCTAAACGTCAGATCTGAAGCCCTCCATCGAAAGAACAAAGCTAAGACTATTTCAATTCAGGCGAAACACTTATGCACTACTGAACAGAATGACTACATACTAGGCTCACTGCACGTTTAATCCAGCAGATTTGGAATGCATTGCCGCACCGCTTGTAGCGATCAAAAATCATGTCTGATCATAATGCAAGTTGGAAATGTTCGACCGTAAAGGGGGTCGAACCCAAACCCCTGGGTCCCTCACACCAATGCGTCTCCCACTGCAGCATACCTTTCTCGTTAAAGGCCACGTCATTTGGAAGAACAGTGCATGTTCTCTGGTTGTCTTGTAGATAACATTGGAATTGGAGATCTTTGGGACTCTCAAACGAAGTTCTTTTTATTCTTCGGGCCGGAGGGAAGGAAACACTTGTACGTAGTTCTTTTCGAACCCTGAAGTTCGGCCGGTCTCCAAATACTCAACATGGTTTCTATTGCCTCTGGAGGAAATATTTTCGTGGCCAGCGCTAATCGCTCAGGTCTCATAGCTGTTCCTTCGAAAAGGTAACTGCTAAGAAACAGATAATATAAACAGATTAAATGGATTCCCCCAAATTCTTTCCAGATCCCGGTGAAAATTAACTGAACTACATGAATCGTTTCCGAATTACGGAAAAGCTAGTTGTATCGGTTAAATCGGTTACGATTCCTGGAATGTCACCAAACTGACTAAATCGCCCAAAGAAATCGAAGCACCGGCAAAATGGTGAAATCAAGGATTTTGCATGGCCATTTTGCAGAATATTCGGTAGCCCCGCACAGCTGGACCGGATATAACGCTCCCAATAGTGATCTCTGCTGCTCTCTCCAAAATGGAAAAAATCGAAGAAAAGCAATAGTTAATAAGCAGGTTACCAAGCGCACTAAAAGACGCTTACGTAAAGTTTTAGACAAAATTTCGTGAAGATTAGAATCGGTGAAGAAGGTGGTGGGATTCACTTGAGCGTTTGTGGTTAAGGAATGTGTTGATATGATTGTGGTTACCTGTCGCTTGTCCCAAGAATCTAGGCCATAGAAACTGGTTTGGAATGTGAACGCAGCAATACATGGCTCACCATTTGTCGAGTTCATCTTCATTTTAACGTGTGCTGTAAAGATTTCTTCTCAAAGAAAAGTGAAAAAAAAAACTGCCAAAGGTGTTCAACTTTCTGTTCTTTTTCAGTACAAACGATATTGAATATTACGAGGAGCATATTTTGGAATGCAAGTTCAAAAAGGAAGTGATGAATGAATTAACTTCGCAAGCAATCTTTTTTCTCGGGCGGATAGAAAAATGTATTTCGTTTAATAGTCATATTATTATTGATCAGTGCATTTCATATTTCTTCACTCTCTGTACTACACTTCCTTCCTTCTCTTCTCTTTCGACAATGCACTTCACCCATAAAATTTGATGAATTTCTCCATGAGAACTCTAGCTATGGCTACGCTAGAATTACTGAGGCAACAATCCACTCCCTCCTACTACAGCAGTAAAATACGATTGACTTTAGATAACTCTCCGGTTTAGTTTATTGAAATCGTGTTCCCCATTGTTCTTCAAACATACCACTCAAGTTATATCAAAAATACTCTTGTATATGTGTAATGTGCTATGATTTCAAGACGTAAAAAAAAGCAACTTAAATTATCAACTTATTACACTTGATTACTCAACTTACGTCGATATTGCTGGTAATCAAATTGCGAGAAGAAATCATTCAAATATTTCTGATCGTAGAATCCAGTCTCATACTCCACATCAGGGAAATCGTTGAGGAACCTTTGATATTCCCACAACCAGAAATTTGTGGAAACACGTCCAATGCTATATTTGGTGTGTTCGAGTCGATATATGAGTTCATTGAGGCGTGCTCGTGCTCCTGCATCTCTCAGATCGGGAGGATTCATTACATAAAATTTTGGCATCACATTGTCCGCCCATATATATTTATCTTAAAAGAAATAACATTGAAGAGAAACAACATTACCGCAAAAAATATAAGAAGTGAAGATCTTTAGAATGAGTGGAAAATTCATCTAGAACATGAAAAAAAAAAAATGAAAATCGCAGTTTTAAAAGCTTTAAAGCATCAACAAAGTCACTGCAAATAAAATATTTAACTGCAACGGTTTCCTTTACGGTAATTATCACTGATGGGACAAAAGCAAATATTGAAAGGAAAAATCTTGAAATCGAACCGGCGAGATGTACAAATGTCTGAATAGGTGAATTATCACGAATATATTTCTTCGGACTGATATCAACTATAATAGATGAACATCCATATATGGCCAATATTGCATAGGCTGCGAAGGCAATCCACGAAATTATCATCACATCATTGCGAAGAATGAATGGAGCATACACATCACCAAATAATCGATGTATATATGGCTCTGCAATTATAAATTGTTCATATTGCATTATAGACCAAATAAATGGTACGATAAAATCCATCCATTTTCCTTATTTCGAGTGTTAGCACATATAACCTCTTGTGAGCGAGATACTTTCGCATTTTCAAACAATTTCAATCTTTCTGCTTTATAGCAAAAGCCATTGCATAACTACTCGTCCCACTTATTATTACTTTTCTATTCTTTGCACTGCAATAGTCACAGATTCGCTGACAAAACCTAGCTTCCGCTTACGTTTTGTGCAGTTCTTTGTCATCAGAATGCGTCTCTCTCGTTAAAAGTTTTCATTTTTATTTTATTCTATTTAATCTATGATATATTTCAATATTACAGGTCCAAAGGAAAGTAAATATCGTTCACTCCCTTATGTGTGTAAAGAGCAAATAGAAACTTCAAAACAAATGCAGAAATTTTTGTGATACAGGATATAGCACATGGAAGAGAACGATAGAGTCTGATTTGCGTTAAAAGAATAATTACAGGACATACGACCAATCAAATGAATCTAATCTATGTGCTGTTAAATTAAATTTACTTCAACCGTTTTCTGCCATTTTTGTGCGTCTCCTAAGCAATCTCCTTCTCTCTCACGAGTTGTTTCGAAACACTTTACAGAATATTTCAACCGTCATAATACCATTCGTAAGGATAAATGACTACCCGATAATTGGTTTATACGACATCCAATCTTGACAGTGAAGATTGTCATTGGCTGAGAAGCATCATCAATTCTTCTAAGCAATTCTCTTGTGAGATTCTCAGTTACTCGTGACGCATGAAAGTGAGGAATCTACAGCAGCATATTAAGATGTTTCGGTGGTAATAACGGATAAATCTAATTAAAAATATAAACATACTTGTATTCACAACAGTTTTATTAGATGTAACTTGTAGGTCAGTTTCGTTGTTTTCTGAAATATTTCGATAGCAACAAGACACGAGACCTCCTTCGGCCTCTTTACGTCCTCCATAAACCATTACTGCTGCGAAAAACGTTATTTGGAAGATATAGTCGAGCATGACGCCACATGCCGTCAAAATACAAAAATCAGCAACCGCTGGTGTTGAGCAAAGGAAATATCCCAATGCTGAAATAAAATAATCTTTTATTATATAGAGCTAAACTGCGTACTTCTTAGTTGATCTTATGAAACCAAATGAACAGTTCCATTGCAATGCGAGTTTTGAATTAAATTGGATTTCTCGTCTAGAATGTTGTTGCTGATGCTAACAGTATGTCATTCAACGAGGAACAATGAAAAACGTTTGTTTCAGTAGGAACCTGCAATAACCGAAATGGTTAGCATACAAAAGCGCCAACAACAAAGACTCCAATTGACACGTTTTTATGCTTTTACGTAATGCGGTTTATATGGGTTAGCTGTCAGCGATGAATCTTCTTTCGGCTCTCTATTCTTAAACGAGAATCACCATTCACCTGATATAATTTAATGCTTGTTAAACAATGATAAAAGACAAAATTCATCTCATACCAGCATGCGTCAATGCTCTTTCAAAAAACTATTATATAGTGATATGATGATTAGTTTATCGATATGCGCTTTTGTTGATTAGCAAACTCCTTGTATTAGGGAGGCTTTTGTCAAGGATCAAACGAAATTATCATTTACACCAACGATTAGACTATTTAAGAAGGTGGATAAAAAGTCTGCATAAAGTATATAACTCAACTCGACGTTTTGAAACTGTATTTCAACGTATATTGAATAAACGGACCTTAACTGCTAAAAAATGGTGGGAAATTTTTCTTCAGATTATTATTGCCAACATCAATAATGACAAAACTCCAACTTTGATAGAAATAATTTTGAATTGTACAAAAGCTCTCCGGTTTTAAATTGTATTCCCTGTTTTCCTCGAATGTGCTCATCTTCGATGCACAACACCGCATCCAACACGTCTGATTGTCGGCATTGTTTGTGTTGTTGCATTCTACGCAAAATGGAAATACCTCACCAAAACATGCATTGTGTCGCGAAGTTTTAGCGTAATGATAATCGGGGCACAAGAAAAGAGAGCCAAATATATAGCACATAATCTGAGGGGGATGATGATCCTAATTAGAGGTCGAGCTAAGCTTTTCTCAGGAGGAGGCACTAAGCTCGACCTTCATTATGCGATTTATGAACGCTTGTTGGCTACCTTGCTAATCAGCTATTTATGAACAGAACACTTATTGGCTATGCTATTTGCCGGAAAAAAACCGCAGAAGGTGAGCACCGAAGCATCCGAAATTTGTGATCGACGTGACAGTGATCGAAACGCCTGCATCGCTCATCGTGAGTGCCATTCGTTTCTCGACCGGAAAACGTCGATCAGAAGCTCGCCAAGCTCCTAACATCAGAAATGCATCGTCCACACCTCAAAAAATTAATCGTTATTGAAAGTGGCATTTATAAGACAAAACACTGTCATTTCTAAATTCCATGAAATTTCTTAAGTGAGCGATATTTCTTCAAGAGTCAATGTTGATATTTTCAAATTAACAATGACGTATGCGGAATGCTCAAAGCAATCGATTATGTGGTCATTGTGGTTTGTAGAATGGACGAAGAAAAAGATCATAAAGAAGATTTCTAGAGTGCAATCTCACATAACGAACATAACAAGGTGATTTTTCGGAAAAAAATGAAAAAAAAGCAATGCAAAACAATACTGACCGACGGCAAGAATCAAGAAAGGCATCGTGCTCGAGACTGGATTGAACGCCATTCCCAGACGAAATAAAATACCAAATGTGCAAACGAGTGAGAGGATCACCGAAATTACAGCCAGATATGCTTCCATTGGTTTCGATCTGCAATAAAAACAGCACTTTATATAAGTTGGAATTTGGTAGGTGTAGGCAGATGGACAATTCAAAGATGTAAGAGGAAGAAAAACTGCAGAAAATACAAACCGAAAATTTTTGACGATTTACAAAAAAAAAAAAAAAAATCCACCGATGCTAGACGAACATGAGCACTGGAGACACGCTTCTAATGTATGATTCTCCTTTTCCTGCAGATATCGGGATTTAAAGGTTTACATTCAACACCTCAATTCTCTTCAATATATCTACTTGAACAATTGAGCGCTGATGTTTGCCATATTCTTAGCCGCATATGTTCTCTTGAAAAGTTCGATTTGAAAAAAAAGAAGGAAAAAGTCACTGGTTTAAGAAAAAAGATATGTGGTGGTGCCAACTTTGTTCGGTCAGACGAATAGTTCGAGAGGACGACGAAGAGCATCAATTGAATAGAGACTGGAATTGCAAACGGAACAGCCGTCTCGATTATCAACCGCATTTCGTCGTCCATAGCACGTTCACTTAAATAGCCATAGCTTCATCAGGCTCCAACACACTCAAACACCTCACTATGTCATATCGAAAACAGTGTACACTTAAAACGAAGATGACATCATAATATTTGAGCAATCTGTAAGGTCACAGAGCGAGGGTGCTAAAAAAGTAAACAACTGAAAAATTTATGGTCGCTTCTCTTAACTTCATTATTTGAAGTGACCATCATCTAGCGCACAATTTCGGGAAGAGGGCTAAAAGCCCCGATGAGTGAAAGCTAGTTGATTTTGTCTCTCATTGACTTATTTTGTCGCGACTTACTTGTGTGGGATGAAGTCCAAACCCGATTCCAGTGACTTAACCTTCCAAAATTCGGTCATTGCTTCACGATAGGCCAAATATGCGCCTTCAAGTTCTGCAGTTGACGGAAACTCGACAAACCAGTGAAGCGTTAGCACTCTAGCTCCGACTATTTCATGTTTTTCGCCTGTTACATTTACACCGTAAACGACCTAAAAACAGATGCACTGAGGCATGTGGTCTCAATTATGACGATCGCTATGAATCAAACCACAACACCTAATTAAGAAGGTTTCCACTCTTATAAGCTCCATCCACACTCCTAATCGTAGGACTCGGGAGAGACAGTTGACTGCGATTTTGGGGATTTCACTAAATAGGCCGCAAAGCCAGGAGAAATGAAGAGCTGAAAATCAGGCTGGCAGCACTCGCAAAACGCTGCATTTCCGTTCGAAAAAAACTCATCTGAAAAAGCGAAGCTTTTCACTCCGTTTTCCACTCAAACTAAGTGGCCAGCAAAATCGGTCATTATTGGTCCACTAAATGAAACCATCCTTAGCGGTTTTGGCATTCAAGACTGAATCACCTACACGAAAGCCCATCTCTGGGATTATATCAAACAATGAGCAAAGCCAAAAAAATTGAAAACCGAACAATTTTCTAAGAAACAGAAGCAGGCGAAGGAAGGCAAAAACTTGCGCATGGTTCAGACAGTCTGAAGTACCTTTGAAAAGCGCAGTGAGGCAAGCAATATTACGTGAGGCTGCAGCGCAATGTGTACTGACTAATTACACATAGGAAGCAATGGCAACGACTGTGATGAGCTGGCTACCTGGCCACCAAATGCTATAAGTTCTGATCGAGACAGCGTAAATTGGCTATTGTTTTAATGAAATGAGTACGTGTACAAGATGCTTACGTTGCCGATATCCTTTGGACGGTTGAAGAGGTACATAACCGGGTAGGAAAGTTGCAGATTGGGATTATTCTTCGTTTTACCGTCACGAAATAAGATATCGGCATGTTTCAACCAAACGTTCAGATTGTTGCTGCAGTTCTGAAAGTGCCCTTATTCAACATGCATACGCTCATTTAAACACAGAACGTACACGTAATATGCATCTACACATACCTTACTACAGCAATGCGTACAGTAGCTCAGTGGTAGAGCAGTCGGTCGGCAAGCGAAGGGTTGCGAGTTCATTCTCGCTGGCGGACAAGTTTTCATTGGTCATCAAAAACAGGCTACGCGTGCATATGTAAATGACCTCAGCGATCATGTTTGCACAAAACCGGAAGTGAATATTTGCTGTTTATGCATGCCTTACTTTCAACTACCTCATATGCTCCGAAAATCGTCTGTGATGCAAACCACATGTAGGTTTCAATATCGGTCCATACTCACCTCAGTGTTACTGCCTATTAAATGTGTTTTTAAACCTATTCTTATAGCACACATTGGCGTAAGCGAAACTAGTGATATGACTATTCAGTGCTACACTCGAATTTATTGTGTTTTCATTTATTTCTTGATTTTGTCACTTATTGCTAGCCAAAATGATGAAATGAAAATTTTATGTGCTCTTGATTGGACATTTTCCTCTTCTCATTTTAAACAACGAGTGTCATTCATCATTGTACATTATTAGTGAGAAATCTGTGAATAAGACAGCAAAAGCTTGACTATCCCTTTCTCTAGAGCTTTTTTATAATCACTATAGCTACAGTACAATCTCTTATTCAGGCCCTTTCATTCATTCACAAATGAAGGGCAATGCAACATAAACGATGTTGAAATGAACAAATAAGCAGGCCGCAATGTCAAGTAGCTGCAAACTCTTACTTGCTCATTCGGTTCCTTCTTACAGAAGCTTTCGAAGTGATAAATCCCTCCTTCATATTGCGTCGTAACTCCAAGAATTTCGTTCGTATAACGATATAATTTCCCTAACGTTTCCGATTCTAATAAATTTTCATAGTTTTTATGAACCACATAAAAACGTATAATATCGCTATGAATTGGCACTGAAAATATATGAATTCAAATGCGGCAAATAAATAAATGCTTTTTTTTGCTTTGGAAAGAGTGAGTAAAAAATTTGCAGAAATGATAGAAAATATCTTTGGCAAATTTTTACTTCTTCCAGTCGCCTCTTTAGAAGGCTTTTGCAACGACTCTTTAGAAGGCTTACTGCAGAAAATTTTCCGAAAATTTCATAGTCACACCCAATCACAATCAACAGTGAGTTATGAAGTAATCATGGTCAGAGTGAGAGTGGATCAGTTCCATATCTCGCTTACGCCCATCTTGTGCGCGTATTAATAATCAGGGTTTGACATCATCGTAGAAATGCATATAAGCACTATCCGCTAGATGATTGAATGAACGAACCTGCGGCTTGCCGTTTCAGTTTATTTTTAGATGGATGTTCGTTAAGAAGCTCACCCAGCGGCATAGCATTGAAGGCTAAGGATCTGAAACATATTATTCCCTGTAAATGTACTCGTTGACAATCACAGTCTTTGTTTCCTTTAATATTCTTTTGAATAGGTCCTTATCTGTTATTTATTTGAACAGAATTTTGAAGGCACCTTTCGAAAATTTCATGACGTTCAGAAGCGTTTCTGAAATCGCAGGATTCCTAGAAGCACGTGGAATTCAGCGACGACGTAAGAAATTGTTCGAGAGCGGTAAAAGGCGAATATGACTCAAAGGAATGATGCATACAAAATTCAGGAAACACATAGGAAATCTCCAAAGTGAGTAATTTCGTCCATAATGGCCTTAGTTGATTGGCCAATTACGCCCTCCTCCCCTCTCCATCCAAATTCTTTCCTTCAGGTACCGCTAACAGAACTTCCAAAATCGCGGAATTTTTGTGTTTGTTTCGTATCGGAATATAATTCAGACGTAATATAAAGAGCACCATGCCTTTGGAGCGAGCGAATGCAGCAGCTCATATGAACCGAGATAGCGAAAAGAAAAATATTTCGTCCGCGAATGTGGTTCAGATGATCACATGCATGCTATGTAAAATATTACAGTGCCACAAATGTGTGATCGTTTCCTATTCTAGACAAGCAGGAGTACCGCGAGCTTTGTGTAAAGCCTTATGCGAGGTCTGAAGGTTCGATGACTTCTCATTTTGAGAGCGCATCGTACTGCTAAATGTATAATTTTGGCATGTACAGACACAGCGCTTAACTTGAGCAGTGAAACTTGCATATTGGGCTTGAAATTTACAACCAAATAAGAAGTGGCTGAGATTAACAATTTAGCAGCGAAAAAGCTTAGTTGTTTTGCACCCCTGTGTGGGTCTTCGAAAGCTGTGCACTTTTCCTACTCCTCTTCTTGAAGTGGTTTGGCTGGACATGATGTTTCTTCCGCTTTAAAATTATAATTGGTTTTATGTCGAATTTTTTGAGAGAAAACTTCGCATCTCGCGACTGTAATTTTGAAATCATTTCAAGCACGGGGAAAATGCACAAAACTCGGCGATATGCCAAGTTCGAATCCAAATTTTATACATCGTGCCACCAAATTCCAACATTCTTAGAAAGAAATGTGTCAAGGAATTCCATAGAAGTAACACATAAAAAAGATATCAAGGATTCGTTTCAATATTCAAGATAAATATTTTTGATTAAAAAACTAAGCATGGAATGTAATGAAGAAGAACCTTTCAAATTCCACTCTGACTGGTGCATCGAGCGGAACAAATAATTTGTAGAGATCGAGATTGATTTTCAAATATGGTATGCCGGTTAAGCAAATACCGGTAAACATCAACGATCCAATTAGAAAATATCCCGGGTAAGTGCCGACTAATTTCCCATGCGAATAGAAACCTTTCGCGAAAAGCTCTTCAAATGCACGTCCATAGGCCGACAATGACTTCACTGACATCGACTGCTGAAATTTTTTTTTTTATTTTTTTAAACGCATCAAAAGGTGGGCAAATATTGAAACTGGAACATGCAACTTGCTTTACCGCATAACATCAAACCTAAGCATTTTTTCGAATTCACACAGTATTTGAGAAGCAATAAACTTGTTAATCAAAACTGCAAGATAGATCGAGTTTTCATGCACATACGAGCCGACGTACGAGATGGCAAAATCTTTTGTATGTGAGGGGATGGAATACGTCCACGTGCACAGTATGCGTAAGACCTCACTTAAGCATAAAGCAACCTAGGTTATACGCACAATTATATGCATAAAATCATGAAATTTTCTCTAATTTCGAAACGGAAATATGTGACTAGGTATAGAGCGTCACCACAAATTAACATCGTAGAGATTAAATAGAGATTTTGAATATGCACACTGATTCACATCTCACCTCAATATTTGGATTGCACCACACTTGCAAAATTTATTAACGAGAGTGCATTATCTTCATTCCTTGCTGCCACATAGTTTCCCCTCTTCTTCTCCATTCATAAGAAGTATATATACTTCTTATGAAGTATATATATTGCCTGGGTATTATTGCCTGGGCTCGAATTTTATTTCGTATCAGCCTCAGCAGCACGCATGAAAACTTGTCTCGCTCCGTTTTAACCTCGGAATAGACAAGCAATGATTGCGATCATTGGTTTGCCCTACTTACGACTGCAAAACTCATGAACTTCGACTGCAAAACTACGACTGCAAACAAAATTTTACCATTCTATGGCGATATGTTGGGAATTTATCAGAAAAAATGAGATTTGGACCATTAATTTGGCTATTTAAGGTGCCTGCGCTTTACTCATATTTTCCATCTCACTCAATTTTCTATCTATGCGTTCCTCGTTCCTCGAGGACCGACGCTTACACAGACAGAAATTTTTTTTTTCAGAAAAAATTTTTTTTCAATATCTTCTACATCGGCCGCTTAAAATCATCGATTTCTGTAGTTAGCTCAGTTCCGTGTCTATGTGTTCCCCGGAGCCAACGCTCGATTCATTATTCGCTAAACTCAATTTTTCGCTAGCAGTATCAAGAGGCAGTGAAAAGAAATTCTCCTTCGGACAGAAGAAAAATTTTTTCCGAACGCTTCTCTCGATAAACAAATCGTTTCAAACTAGATTTATCGAAGGTGCACAATTTTTGAGCCATTCTTTAATGAAAAGAAAGAATGGAAAACAAATGGTAGATTATAGGGATGAATTGTGAGGCATGGAAGAGCGTGAGTTCGTAGATCACAAATAGTATACAGCTACACTAAAAAGCATGGTAATGATTCCATGTTGACATCTCATACGTAGTTGTAGCATAAACGCTGGTTGGAGGGCCAACTTAACAACGCATAATAGTGCGAATGATATAATAAACGGCTCAAGACGGAAACACAAATATAAATCAATTCAATGGATTTATGGATATTGCTAATTTATACAAACAACAAGATGACTAAAAGATAATCCACAGCATGCCATTTGTGGGTAAATTTTCGGAAAATATTTTCTCTTAGAGGTGAATAATTGGGATGCCGCACTAAAATCCACCAAAATTACGACAACCATGTGGATATGGAATGCCATGAATCGATCGTTCGGCGACGTACTCTAAATTGCCATTCGTCAACACGTCTTCTCAGTGGTTATTCAGGTCAAACCTTCACTAAAACGGTGGCATCTAATCGTTTCTCTACAACGATACTTTCTAAACGCCTTTCGACCAGCTCTATTGTGCCCTTCGGCATGTATCCTTCTCAAACACAATTTTCAACATTATCATTACAATATGAAAATGGAGCACTCGATCGCTTAGTATGCTGTAGGAAGTGCGAGTATAGATCGTTAAGTATACTTGCAAGGGCATAGCTGGATATATCACTTCGTCCAATGAAATATAGCGGAATGCTTTAAAAGCTTAAAAATTGAGAGATATATTTTAGAAGAGTTGATGAAAAGGCGAATCGAGATGGGTGAGATTGAAACCGCAGAAAATAGCGTCACATACACAGGACGCAGAACACTCCGCCAACCGGCTTCCACTGAATGAATTGTTATGATGTGCGAATAGGACGATGTAAGAGAAAGCGAAGTTTCAATGGAATTGACAAAACAAATATCCTCTTTGAATATCAATCTGAGCCGGTTCATTTCCAACATTCAAATCAATAAAAAAGAAATGTGAACTGCTCTTCATGCAACACGTTTCCGAGAAGTAATGCNGCTCTTCATGCAACACGTTTCCAAGAAGTAATGCGCAGAATGTTGAGAACAAGAGGCAGTGGGTTTGATTGCAAATAAGCGAACTCGAGTTTGTGAAGTTCGCATAAGGCTGCAGAATTTCATTCATAGATGATAAAAGAAGTAGGAATGGAGTATAAAAACTTTAAAGGATCGCCGAAAAATCATCGAAGAAACACTTCACGAAAATTGCTGCAAAAAAAAAGAANGAAGAAACACTTCACGAAAATTGCTGCAAAAAAAAAGAAAGAAAACTGAAAATGAAAACTGAGAAAAATGCTAGCAGCATAAGAAATAATTATTGTCAAGCACCATAAATGCTTCGAATTTCAGTGGATTGTTTGACACACATCAAGATTGCATTCATAAAATTCAATACGATAAAAGAAGATAGAGGAACGAATAAGGGACGAAACTGAAGGAAAGAGGACGCAAATCGAAATGAGTGCTGTTGCGTTGACACGAAAAAACAGGCTGCGGTTGGGAGAACATGATCAGATTTGATCTCAGCACTAATCGAAAGGATTTTCGAACAGATTTTAACTTATTTAGATGACGAAAGCGTCTTTTCAGTGTTAAAGAACGTCAAAAAGACACATACGACAATGAAAGTGAATTTCTGCCCAACAATGGATGAATAGGACAGACCTTTACATCACAGTGTATCATAATTAAAGTTATCAGTTTCGCGAGATGCTTTTATCTGCTACGAAATAAAGTGAAAATTGCTATAGATGTCGTCGAGAGAAATGAAATCCTGCTTCATTGTAAATTCGACACATCATCCATTGTGTGACTCTTTGATATTAAGGACACGACCCAGATCGCGAGGCAACGTCTAAGAAATTGTAAGCAAAACCCATGTGCTACTTAGTGAACTGTTGCAGAAGATTGTTTAAAGTCGTAGCTGCCATCGTGTATCTATCAGTAACCGGAACTGACCATAGGGAGGCCATGATATTTGCTGCACGATGATTGTGTGCAGATGCCAAGTTGTGTTCTGTTATGATGTCGATCCTGCCCTTTTCCACGCAAACTTACAGTAGTAAAACGCATCATAACGACGTGGTTAGCTGTGTACCTTGGTCCAACTCAGCACCACTTGAACCAAAATAACGACATTTTATGGCTCTATGCTAGGTCATATGGCGAACTCGAAGTCGGGTTGGTCGATCAACACTGAAGGAAGTCAGAGGTAGTCAAAACTGAGAAAACGTTAAAACCCCACACAAGTGGCAGGTGGAGTAGCAAAGTCGCGCAATTTATGCAAAGCTTGTACAAGCTGTCACTTCGGTCAAAACATGAATGCTTATTGTGCGTATTTTGTTACTTGTTTTAAATTTACGAAATTTGTCGTATCAATGAGTAAAATTGCGAAACCGTATGTCGTGGCTGTCCGACTGATATAGCTTTTCCGCTTATTTGTGATAGCGATTCAGCACTATTCCGGGACGTCCCCAATTCTCTGATCTTTCATATCCACCTTTTTCAACGAAACAAGACCATCCCGAACCGTCATATATCCGGCATCGTGACAACGCCTAAATTTGGAGGACACCGACTCGAATACATAAATTGGAATGACGACATTTTTGCGAACACATCAATAATACAAGGGATATCTCTTCACGCAATTTCAAATATCTTATGCAGTGGGATATCCGGCCAATTACAGTGCTTCCATTTTGATCATCTTTAAATGACGAAAAACATAAATGGCCGAATCCTTCCAGTTCGAATGCAACTTTGTAACTGATTGTTCTCAGCCTAAATTTGCTGCTTATTAATTGCCAAAGTATTTGGGGTTGTTCTGCGCAAAAAGAATCGATTATTGAAGATAATGTTCTTGAGAGGGCTCGTATCCCGATGACTCGGATATGATTAGCTGAAGTGAGCAACCAATTTTCTTGGCGAAACAACTGAAAACTTTACAGCCATGAGTGATCTTCTTATTCAAAATTTTCTAAAACCTTGATTTTTCATGCTCTCAAAATTTTCAGTCTTTTACATATTCATGCACCGCCTAAAAACGGCTGAAGATTTACCAATAAATAATTGCAGCAGTACAAAGTGAATATGCAACTTTTTTAATGTGTTCATATTCCACAATATATACCATAAATAAATCTCAGATCACAGGACCAAAATAATGAATAATAGGCTCGTAACGAATAAGCTGCAAATAAGTTTGTACATCGAACAAAAATAAATCCTAAATTATGAACTTGACAATAATTAAACGCAACTCATTAACAACTTATTGATGCGAATAAAACGCAAGTAAAGCGTTAGTAGTGTGGATTCCACGAGGCAGAATTGTGATTGAAGAGAAGCACAATAAAAAAGCAAAAAAAAAAAACAAACAACAAACTTATATTGCAAGCATTTCGTAAACTACAATCAAACAACAACTACAAAAAAAAAACATCGTCGCCTTACAAATGAGAAAATAAAAAGAAAGAGGGAGGAAGGGGAGAGAGGAGGATGGGGACATGCTCGCTGAATCGAGCTTTCAACATTTTTCATTTGCTAACAAATCAATATCAATCACATCAATTTGAAGGATCAGTTGGTTTTTCTTGAAAACTTTTTTAAATTATTATTATTATAATTCGGCATTGAGAAAATGATTAATTCCGTAACTAAATACTTCATAAGGATAATAAAAGTTGTAATATTTTAACTGGAAATATTTTCGCAAACAGATGCGTACAATGAAACAGGATATTACTAACATAATATAGCGTTAACTATGTACTCACAGCATAGTGGAAGCTCGCTTCGAATGGAACAATTCGCAGAAACGAAAAATAAGAAAGGAAAATGAACTACAACGATGAAGAAAAAGAAACATAATGAGATGGATCGAGGAAGCGAGTGCGAACGATACATTCGACAAATGTTGATAGTATTACATCGATAGGGGGCGATGATCGTGAGTCATTTATAGTATCAAGTGAGAATCAGAAAGCATTCATCAGCAGTTAATAAAACAGTTTGCGAGAAGATAATTCGAAACATGAAAATGATCATATAAAACACTAAACATTACCACCTAACCTTTAACAAAAAGTAAAGCGAGTATGAAGTAAGTAAACCGAAGTTGTTGCGGTTTACAGTAAACTTTATTTTCGTTTTGTTGTGCCACAAAATGCCTCAAGCAGGATGAGTGATTGTTCGAGAGTGTTGCGGTGATTGCGGAATAAAGTGGAACACTCCCGAAAGATGACGCTTAGCAATGAGTAGCTGCCTTCTGAGGCAAAGTTGCTGTATGATCGCTGAACGAGCTTAATGAATCGTAGCTATCTTCAGAAGCTCCACTATCAGCGAACTGAAAAAAAATCAATTTACTTCATGTTGTAAGTATACAAAAGACATGAAGAAAAGATGACAACTATAGAAAAGAGGAATACATTCAGATGCTTTAGGTTTATTGCTGGATCATATCATAAGCATATACGTTTACAATGGAAGTTGGCATTTAAACTCTTTATGCAAAGGGATTACTTTCGAATGAAAAGTAGAAGGTTCTCGAGAATGATGTAGAAGTCAGTGTTTAGATGAAATTAAGTTTATAAGTAATTCGAAAAACCCTGCAACCGTTTTATAAGGGGAATTTTTGAAAAGGACATACTTTTGAGCAATAATTACTCTTTTTTTTTGGGTGGGGATTTGTTTAGTGGGCAGTTTAAAAGACATTGGAAAAGCATCTAAGAGATGAATTAGCTGAGTGATCTGAAAACATACTGGCTGCGATTCGATAGTCTTCGACGCTATCGACGACTGCTTTTGAGAGGTATTCTGCTGTGCGGCAACATGCTTCTTCAACTCTTCGTTCTCCTTCATAAGACGCATTATTTCTCGTTTTTGCTGCTCTATTATCTCCTACAAATTCCTCTTTTCTTTATAAAACACCAATGACGAATTCGAAATACGGAAATTAAGTGCGGACAGATAAATGACGTCAGTAGACAGGGAAGGGGGAGGTGGGAAAAAAGAGGGACAATACTGAACAGTGAGTATTAACCAAATCCGCGTTGACTTGAGAAAAAGGGAAAAGGATAAGAAAAAATCTGGCATAAAAGTATAAAGCAGAAGGAATCTAATACGAAGAAAGATTATAACTCGAAAGACATTTTAAAGGATGAACATCGACAAGGACCGGCCAATGATTTTTCATATGTTTATATGAGACATATACAGCAAAAAAACAAATAACTTTGTCGAAATATTTATAAGTTGCCAATATTTTAGGTCTGTCAGCATTTCAGGGCAACATGAAACCTCCGCTCCTAACTAAATGTTGCAGTTAGGGGAGGGGAAGGAGAACGGATTATGACTTTTCCGATGCCCTTAAATTAAGGCTTGTGGTTGAGGAAATATAATTGAGTGTAAAAGGCTTATAACAATTTAAACGATAGAGCAGGAACAAATAAACGGATTTTATTGCATATTCAGAAAGGAAAATATAACAATGGTTGAATACTCTGAAATGAAACAAAACCTGCTGGCTTTGCTGAAGGCTGACATCACGCGGGTGAGCATTTGTCCATCGCTCCGGCATACTAAAAATTGTACAGATTTCAGATATCTGGATAATCTCATAGTACGGAAGACGAGTAAGTTCCCCATATTATCGAAAACATCATAGCCGTATAATAGGAATAGTAAGGAAATGAATGTAAGGATGAAATGTCCTGCAAGTATTCGTTTGATTGCAATTCCCTCGCGGGTTTTCGATGAGATAAAGCGGTTTAAGTTTCTCATCGCTAATACGATTACTTTAAAATATCGAACAGAACCAACCGTTAATGAATTCTAAAATTCCAATGAAAAAACTTGGGAGCTAGTGGTTGCTTGAAGAGCAGCTTCACTAACTTGGATCTCTGTTCGGATATAGCCCAAACATCGTCATACTGTTTCGCATCGTTGTTATTTTCGATCAGGCCACCTGCAGCCCTCACAGGTGTTGCGGTCACCACATCCGCGTCACTTTCAATGCCAACGTCAATTAGTGTTGGTTTCACAACGCCCACATTCGTCGACGCACCGAACGAAGATCGCCCCGAATAGCGTGGATTTGTCCTGTATTTCAAATGATAAGAATTTAGTAAATTTTCCTAAGTCGGAATCATTTCCAAGTTTACATAGGCAAAGCAGGTTGGCCGAGTGAGCTACTAGCTGAAAGTCCTCAACTAGGAATCAACGAAATATCCTCGCTAAATTCGACGTGATCCCGTTTCGGGATGGTGCATGGCTTCCAGGCATCCTTCTCCCTATACTCTTTGTGAGCACCCCTAAACATCCGCAACGCGGTAATCAATTTCTACTTGCCAGATAAAGCGTATCGAATACCGTTTACTACCATACTATGTAAATGTGGATTCTTCTCCTCTTAGAACGTTGCGAAATCACATGTGTTCAAAACTTCGCAGGAAACGTAAATCGTTTTGACTGCCATTCTACTGCAAATTTTACATGCCAGATTTCATCTCAGTCCCAGCTTATTCTCATGCGACGGTAATTTCGAGTTCAGTTTTTGGCCGTATTTCTAGTGCCAATCTATAGCCTCGCATATGCTTTAAGTTTATATGATATTGAATGTGGAAAACGATACGTTCAACCACCATCTGTGACAATTTAGTCATCCTGAACTGATGCAACGTCACCAATGTTTAAGTGATGAAGTCTTCACTAAAGAAACATGTACAATACCTACTGTATAGATCCATCTATTATGAGTAGCATTTTTTGTTTATGTCTTCCTGTTTTTCTTCCTCTATCTGTCCTCATCTCATTTAAGGAAAGGAAATAAGGCAAGTGAAATATTTTATATGAATCATATTAATATTGACTTTCATTCCATTCAGATCATAAGCGATCATTAGGCTAGAATGGTAAAACAACAAATTCCTCCTTGGGAAGGTACTTTTCTGCCAAGACGATTGAACTACATCAACCTAGCAAATAAGATCTAAGCAGTCGAAATGGGGAAAGACAAATACGCACAAAAGGAATCTAATGACCGAAGACATTTTCTCTACAGCCCTACGAAAAACGTTTCCGACTTTTCACTTTCTAAAGTAGCGGTGTTTTATCCGTCACTTCAATGTTGCATTCACTTCATTCTGCACACTAAAATCATACTTTCGAATATTACCTCGGTAAAGAGCATTTTCCAACTTCATGAACGCCGGCATTCTCAGAGGTGGTGGGGAAAGCGGTTGTTCTATAATATGTAGTGGAGTCGTTCGACGGGGCAGAAGGTGATGTGCTGTCCGCAGCGGTTCGGGAACTCATCACCATCTGATCATAAGTGGGAGGGTACGAGGTGGAAGGCATCAGCGTATGTGTCGTGAACATCTTGTTTGCGATTTTCAACGCTGATTGTGGCTCACTACCTGGCACAATTGTTGACCGCTCCACAGGGCTGCTACTATTCGAGGAGCTCAGACTGAAAACCAGTAATAAATTAGTTGAATTATTTCCGAAATTAACCCACCAAAAGTTATATAAGATTTTCAAACCATATATAGCAGGGAGTCCACTAGCAACAAAGGGTATGGTAATGTAACCATAATACTGGGACTTTTCAATAAACGAGTAAATTAAACATGCAAAAGGACGAAGATTTCTTGATGATCCGAGGAAAAGATTAACAAGCAAATCGTCATTCCACTCTAAATGGAGCAATAAGCGTCCCTCTGACTCCTTGACATGAAACTCGAGCAAAAATTCAAGTCGGACCGTTCAACAATCGAAGAATTGTTAGTGTTTCTCCTCACTTTTTCTAATCTTATTATCTTTCGGAATATCCAGCAGAAAGTCGGGAAGTTAGCTTTGTCGTTGAATACTTTAATTGGGAATTCGCTTCTCTTTGGAAAGGTTTCGCTCCTCCTGAAATTTGTTAAAGGACGAACTTGTGGACAGCGACAACTCATATGACATATTACACCTTTTCTTCACCTCTATTTTCAGTTTTTATTAACTAGTGAAGAACGCTTCGCCACAAAACGTGAAGCAACAAGTGAGCATCTGGATGGTTAAAGGTTTTAAAGTTCTGTACCTGCTGCTATGATTTTGACTCTGGTATCCGCTTGACGGTGGTTGCGGGGCCACCACATTCGTACGTGTGGGCGTCTCATTACGACTTTGCGGGCCATTGGCACGTCGTTTGCCCTTGCGAGGTGGACGTGCGTGTCGTGTCTGCGGTCCGACTGCATCATCCGAATCGGTGTCCTCGTCGTTGTGACGATCCGTCGTTGCAGTGCTGTAGGATTTAGTCGAAGTGCGTGAAACACTTGAGGATGTGGTGGCTGCACTCGCATTCTCATTACTATGGTATGCCGTTAGTCGGGGACGTCCGTCATCATCCACCGGATGGTGCAGTGAAATCGCGCTTCTGAAAATCGCAACTATTAGCTAATGAAACAGAAGAAACAACTTCAGCATATTTAGTGGCTTTTTGGTACATATTAGAAGTGACAGATCCACATTATATGATGATTTACCAACGTTCGACGCAAGTGCTTCGCTCAACATTAGGAAATCAACGTTATAAACGATAATTGATAAATAAATGCTTGACAGCGGCTCAATTATTCCTGTTTTCCAGTTTTACAAGTTAATAATTTTGGGCATTTATGTATACATATTTATTTGTTTATTTATTCATGTATTTTCGAACAAACTGTTTTGACAATTAGAAGCGATATTGCAAAGATTATTAAAACGAACAGTGAGTGAAGAACTTTTGAAACGAACAGTGAGTGAAGAACTTTTGACTAGGAGGTAATGAGAATCATTCAACAGGAAGTTTTTGTGCCAATTCAATTTTTTTCTTTGTTGCTTCTTCGTCATAAAAAGATTTCAGGTTTTAATGGACACAAAACTTAAAGTGAATTCAGAAAACAATAAACTTAGCAATTACCGTTGAGTGGTTTGCTCCTTTGGAGAGACATCAACAGGATGACGATGATTCTTATGTTGTCCGTTACGATGTTGTTGTACACAAATTCCAGCTTGCCGTACAGCAAGACTGTCGTTAAGTAATGCAATATCGAGTACATAGTCATCATTCGTGCCCAGGTGTGATGCCGGTGTGCTTCGACTCATCACCTGTGCTTGTCCGGTACCATGCACATATGGATAGGCGGGAACGTTGTGATTGCGCGATCTAAAACTTACCTCAAAATATTTCATGCCAAAATGTCACTACACATAGCGAACAATGAAGTTATGAAGAACGGATGCTAAACAATTCCCCATGGGATCGCATTTATAAGACATCCACACTTAACATTTCATAAGTAAAAAATCCCATTTAATTTCAATAAAACCAAGGCCTAAACAACACTTCTATATCTTTGAATATAGAATAATTTATAAACATAGAAACACTGCTCCATCATACAATTAAGTCCCCCAAGTAAAGCTTTTAATAAAGTAATATGTGACGTATGCCTGACTGAACAGCTTGAAATAAGAGAGAAAACATAGCAGTTAATTTGTGATTCGAATTAGAAAACAACCAATTAATACATTGGTATCTTCTTATTGTAGAATATAACATCAGGTAAATTATTCGCTCAAATAATTATTCGTTCAATTACCAATTACTATAACTTAAATAACAATAACGAAAGAAGAAATAAGCAATTTCAACTCACTTGAATTCTTATATAAGAGAAATGGAAAATATTTCTGAACGTTGATGTCACACCTTAACAGGAAAAGCAACCAAAAGACGTCTAGAATATACCTTAATACACCAGCATTATCGTAATCGGAAGCAGGGCTCTGTGCATTGCGCGAATCATACTCGCGCAAATCGTTGCTGGAGTCGCCACCTTGACGACGCATGTCAAGCCTTGAAAGAATCTTCCGGACGTCTTCCAGACTGCGGTCATGTGCGACCACTTGCTCATGCACCTTTAAGTTTTCTCTTTTTAACTCCCTAAGGTTCGACTTCAAACGCTCGAGTACAATGAGATTGTTCTTGCTGAATATTAAAAAATACTGTAAACAATTTAGCATATGAAATCAATTTGATTTCAGCCGTTACTCGGAGCGATTCCTCAGTTTAATTGCACTCCACATTGCGAAAAAGAAACCGCATATTATCTTAAACAGTTTAAACATATTTACGACGTATCAAAAACTACGAAAAGAAATTAAGTCATGAAAAGTACATTGTAAGCATGACAAACATTCAAAAACATACACGGCCGACACATCATAGACATGAGAGTAAGTGAATGAAAGAAGTGGGAAAAGGGCATGCAAACGGATGTTTCTTTAGAAATGGATCGAATCTTTAACTATGCATAAAGAAGTTGTTAGGACCTAGCCAATAAATAGCAGTGAATACATATGGTCAGTTTGGAGCATGAATCAAAAAGTTGGATTACTTCTCACCTCTTGAGTCCATATCTCGTCGAGATATGAATGTAAAAGTGAGATCTCCTTGCCAAGATCTACACATGCATCCCAATCGTTTGACACGCTCTGCTTGTCGGATCGTGGTGGTGCTGTGGAGATCCGCATGAGGTAATGATGCATATTGTCCCACTCGCGAGTTACGAATTCATTCATAAACTCCATGTAGTGCTCTTTGCCACCAAACTTTGTGAAGTTGGCTAATGTTTGTAATGTTTTTGCGATTAACGTCAAATTACGTGCTGCAGATCCAGATGGATATTCCGATACCTGAAAATTTGCTTTCACTGAAATTTCAGTGCAGTTCAATCCGCGAACCATAAACGAGGTATTACGTATAGCAAGAAATCAATTTGATTTGGAGCACTGATAAACATCAGCATCCATTGATGGAAATGGAAAGAAAAATAGTTAGCAGGTGAAGAATTAGGCTTTCACTAATACCAACCAACAATATGCTATCCACATAGGTGGAGAAAAATCCAAAAAAACGAATTTTTCTTTTAACACGTACTTAATTTAAGCTTTTATACAATTAGTGGAAGGCTCAGTGCAATAATATTCTCCTTACTGTAACAGGCTATCACAATAAACAGTAATGACAATAACATCAAACATTCTCATGCATTCATTTCATTTCGTTAAATTCTCACATACCAGATTGAAGAGACTTGGACTCAAGATGGCCGGGCACAGAAACCGTAAGAAAATACTCGACGATATTAGTGTATCGGCCAGATCACGACGATCGGCTTGTTCAAGGCGACGTCGAAGCGAATCGAAAATATCACGCAGCTCTAGCGGGAATGAACTTATGCTGAAATGAGAGAATTCTAAGAAGAGCTTTTTATAAGCATAATCAAAGGCTAACAATTACATTCTTACTGATGAATTTCAAAGCATAATCTATTAGGTGCTGGTCTGAACTATTTGAACGGAAATTGCAACGATACAAGATCCACGAGGGAATTCAAACTTGCGCCCAAAACCTGCGAGGAGTGAAATATTACAATTAATTCCAAAAGTGATTTTCAAAGCTTTTTTCAAAATTCCGGCGGCATTATACAGGAAATTAGGAAGGTTTGCTGCGATGAACTGTGACCATTCCATTTTCTGCTACTCATCCCTTGTGTGAGCTACTGTAATTTAGTCCTTCGATCTAATGCAGTTGGCATGAGCCATGATATATACAGCTAGAAACCATGACTCATACCAACTACACTTCATCTACCGTGCAGCACGGCGCTACCCCACAAAATCTGAGTGCAAGCTGTAGCAATAAACAGTACGATGCAGCTGTACGGGTCTACAGACCATCAACCCAGCAGCAATGCATTGAACGGTACAGCCTTTGCCTTCTCAAATGCGATGGTTAATAAAACAAGGATCACTTCCAATATCTCAAAAGTTCAGTAACACTGTGTCAAATGTTGAACTGTGTCAAAAGTGACTGCTACCTGTTTACAATTTTGCCCCATGCAGCTTCTACGTTGAACGTCAGATGTTGACGATTCCTTTCAAGGGTTGCCTGATTGTTGGCGACCATTTTTAGTGGGTCCACTTCACAGTTTTCGTCAGATTCGAGTATCGACTTCACAAATTCGCCCAATGTTTCCTGCATTTGATTTACTTTAAGAAATTCCGAGAAGTAACCTAAAGAAGTAATGCTTTCGAGCGAAGTGACGATCACTACTGTTCACACCCAATAACACAAATGTAGGAGAACGGTTTACTGCACACAAATGGAAGAAAACAGTATAATGGTAGTCATCAAATTGCTGGCATTCGCCGAGTGGGAATTTTTGTGCCAACCATTGGTATTGGTATAACGAAGTGGTAATTTACATCGTTAGAAGCATTTCATTAAAAACATGATTGAGAGGAAATAATTTCAAATTTCAGTTAATTCTTCATAAAGAATTCTTTTCTTTCTTTCGAAAAGGCAATCATTTTCATTTAATTTCAGTACAAAACGACAATTTTATGAAAAAAAGGTGTTTTCAAATTTGAAAATTGCCACTTAGACGAGCAAGAAGTGAGCGAACACTTTTTTCAACTATCTTATAAAACTATTCAACAAAATTTATTAACCTCATCTGCTTGCAAAGAGACGTTGTGAGTTAAATCCTATTAATTATTACTTTTCACCGTTCAATATTCTAAGGCAAAAACATCAGAAATTTCATATTCGACTAATGCGACAATGCGAACAGACAGAGAAGAGTGACTTCTCTCTCTCAATGGTGTGCAATAATAGAGAAAATATCTCACCTTGAGATATTCATCGGCGACAAGTTTCATATATGCTTCCATCGCTTTTGTTGCTAACGAATTCCCTCGGAACATCAAATGTTCGTTGTCTGTAACCTTTCACCTTCATAAGAAAGTCAGCGTGAAATTTCACCATTTATCCTCAATTAAAAATTTACCAAAAAAACTCCTACGAGAAAAATTAATCGGCATCGATTAAATTAAGAGATTTTTCAGCGAAATTTAACCCATTTTTTGAAAATGAAACAATTTCTAATTTCAAAGGAAAATGAACGAAAGCAAGCAATCGTAACGTTTTTAATTATAGAAAAGGCGTTTTACGGTACTTCATTTAGGGTGCACGAGAGGATTCATAAGTGAATCGGGGATTTGGCCTTGATCATTTGTAAGGCGAGGATACACTCACCTAAAACGTCCACCTCGCACATAATAAGATCACATAGAAATTCCTTTGCCATCCGTTGTTTATGCATTATGCGTACCAATGCAGTCGCAAAGTCCTCCTTTGCCCTTACGCCTAACAATGGTTCCAATGCCAAACACAACGACAAATATCGAAGCCTGCAATTTTTTTCGTCAACTACTGTATACTAATGTTTAGTATTTGCATTCATATAATATAGCAGACTATAATAAACAAACCCCCATATATGCTTATATATATAAGTAGGAAAAAAATGTGAATTATACGTAATTTTATTGCTGCCATTCTTCCAGGATGCAAATTTTACCCCGCGCCAATTTCTCTGTTATCAACGCCGCCAATTTTACGCAGCGTAAAACTGACCTTAACGTGAAAATTGGGAAAAAAATTTAGAAAACCTAAAAACTATTCCAAATTTAATTGCGAATAGATGTGCGCGCGGGGAAGGCAAAACACAGATTTAAGATAGAAGCAAGTTGGGTGATGTCCAACACTTGTGAAATCGAATGTCCTTAAGCGCTCAAAAATAATTATGTAATTTAGCAAAACAACAACATTTTTGCATATTTTATGCATAATTTTCGGTTACTTCGAACGTATGAAAAAATATGATGAATCGCAAGCGGCATTCATTTACCTTACAAATCGTAATAATTCGTCATACATATACATCGGGAGAATATCCACCGATTGATATCGGGCCTTAATTCGAATGGCAGCTGCCTCGCCTTTGTCTTTACCAAGACCTGGTAATTTGCTACCATCCGAACTCGCAGTAACTGTGTACCTGAAATCATACCAGATGACAAGGTTTAAAAGGCAAAGTGGTAGTTGATTTGCAAAATTCAGTTGGAGAGGATATAATATCAAATTGCTCAAACGTAGCTTTAAAATGATCACAACTCATCAATGTGTTTCTCTGGCCTTCTGATAGGATTTATGAATGTGATCTGTGGAAAACTCTATAGAGAATACCAATATATACACTAAATGATTTTTTTCTAACAACTCCATTCCTCTCCTATCATTTGATAATAATTAGGTTAGGGTATAATACTTCCTCCATCGACGACTTGATATAAGAAATAAAAAACTTCCAGCTTTAGAGCACTTTTTAAAGTCTCGTTTGCAGTATCGGATTACGATCTTAGCGCTTCTATATGTATTTATATGTGCCTGCCGGTGACGAAAGTTAAACTGCTTCAATGGAGGAAGATGCCCCCTCTTTATGTATATGCTTGTGCTTGTCGATACGGGAATTTCAAGTGGGAAATTACTGAAGCTATAGTTGCAATAATTCGGCGTATGTTGACCCTTTATACCATATTTTGAGCTGATCTAATAGATTTGGAATGAAATATAACAATTAAAAATGATAATAGTTTTGCGTACGCTTTATTACATTTGATCACCATATGATACTGATTCGATAAGAGAGTGTAGAATCGTTTGCGGTAGGTTTTTATGGGCAATCGGATTATTGGAAACATGAAGGAATGAGTCCGCATATTCAACTCGTTATTGGTAATTAACGAAACCGGTTGGTCGGATGAGTGGATTGCAAAATCGCACAACGTGTCAACTATTGAAGCTCCCTTCTTCGTTTGTTGAAATAACAAACACAATATTTTATAAATGTCTAATTCGACAACTCTAATCGCTAATTAAATCAAATCATTAACGGAGGACGTGTATCGAAGTTGACGAAGTGTTTGATGGTTTCAAACCACATTAATTGTTCAATTCGGCTGTCTCCAACAATTATCTTCTTATCCGTATTTGCTTGCAACCGGAAGAAATCTAACACGAAAATAACAAAATCCTATCAATGTTTGTTCACTTCTTATCCAGTTTTTCGACATCGGCGAGAAATATATCTAATGAAGGGGAATATTTCTGCGCTCAAAGTTGTTGCTCAACAAACGTTTAAGAAATTAAACCATTTCGTTAACAACTTCATTCAGTCAGGAAGATGACTTTAATGGAAGCGTAATTATAGAGTATCTCAAGCGGGTATTTAATCGCATCGATAAAAAGCAATAATTAATACTTTTAATCGCGTCAGTAGTACGTAAGGAAGCTGTTCAATTCTTCACATAGCACAGAATATTCTTGTTCCCACTCACAATTGCTTATTCCCTTATAAAAACAACAAAAAAAGACAATGGAAACTGCATGGAGCATTGCGATTCATCGAAATGTTTCAAACAGACGAACGAGCTGGAAATGTCGCTTAATTGGCGTCAAAACTGTTGAATACATTGAAAGAAAGAATTTCAATGCAGAGAACAAAAGTCACATTAGTAAAAAGCATTGATTAGACTTTTGATTTGATCAATATTACTTTAAAAAAATATTTTAATCAAAAATTGGCGACAAAGTTTTTTATATTAGTGGGATTTCTTCTCTTCAATATATATGGAGAGAAGAAATTCCAGTAAGATAGAAAACTCCACTAAGAAACAGACCGTTGAAAATATTGAATGTTGGATATTCAAAAATATCATTACTAAAGTTGCGACGTTCAAATGGTTAAGTACGTCATTTAACTCATTATTCTGCTATTGGTATAAGCACTATTGTAATCAAAAAGAAAACCGACCGATAATAAACGCAAAACAACATGCGAATTTTCAGATAATTTTTAGCGATTTTAAATGCCCAAGGTGAACGTAGACGCCAGCGTGAACGATGTGCAACGGTCAGCTGACCATAGCTTGGGTCAACGATGCTCGTCGAATGTAATTCAGAATCCGCATATTCAGAATCTTTTCGTAATTCCGAAGTCGATACCATCGTCGTGAATAACTCCACCACAACGACAGTTGGAATTCTGTCAGAAATGAAATATACCGCACTATTTTTAACACTTATTTGAGATGGTTAATTTAGATCACGATGACGCGATAAATAACGAATCGAAATGATAATACGTCTGGAACGTCTTAATGAGGAAAACAATAAACGATTTTATGCAAAGATGAGTTAAACGGTGAATGAGAATTTCCTTCCGTAAATTTTCGAATGAATGAAATTTACGCGGCAATTATAAAAAATCCTCAAAGAAACAAAAATAATCCAACAAAACGATGATGGATTAACGGATGCTCCGATTGACGAAAACATAAGAAAAACAATGTGAATATAATTGCACAAGAAGAAAGAAAGAATTTAAGATGCTGGAAATAACTGCTAAAGATTGAATAAAAATGGAAGAAAGCTGAAAATTTAGTAAACAAAATGTGGAAACAGATGAATTCAATGGAATATCAAGTGGAAAGATGTGCCGATGCAAGAGGGCAATTGCAGACGATCGGTGCGGCAAATCGTTTCGCAAAATAAACGTCCAAAGAACTCATTGAGAAATATGCGACGATTGAGGTTATACGTACCACAAATTGGTCAATTGCATCACATTTAAGGATGAACATTGTCGATAACGATGAGGAGACTTCTTAAAAATGAACAAATCAACGGAATTTTGCTATTAGTTAT
This sequence comes from Baylisascaris ailuri, assembly GCA_022845575.1. Classification (NCBI taxonomy): domain Eukaryota; kingdom Metazoa; phylum Nematoda; class Chromadorea; order Rhabditida; family Ascarididae; genus Baylisascaris; species Baylisascaris ailuri. The sequence continues at coordinate 105,139 of JAAVTS010000306.1, forward strand.
GAAATACCTACTTTATTGTGTATTATCTCCGTACCGGGGAACACCTTTAAATATGAAACTATCTCAATTGTTTTCGTTTCAAGATTTTTATCTGAATATATACTCTCTGCTAAATAAGCACAAAATACAGATTGAAACGTTGAAAAAATCGTAATCTGAAGAGATGATCATCGATGACCTAAAAAACGTTCGAACGAAGAAATCGTTCACTCAAATCGTAATTAATTCCAAATAACGCCGAAAAGGACACATGAATTTTAGCGCCAATTTAGAGGAAAATTCACGGTAGGAAAGGCGATGAAAATTATCGATAACAGTGGGCGAAATAGCACATAGCCATCTCCCCAATTAGAGTTGACCTTCGAATGAAAATATTGATAGAAATAGTGAGTGTTCAAGTGGGAGAGTTTTCGAATCGAATGATTGCTATCTGACAGGAAACTGCTAACAGCACTCGAATAGCACTAAATAAAGCAGTCAAACTTAGTGACCAACAAAATGCTCCTCATGAAGAGTGAATGTTGTAGAAATTGCCTGAAGGACACTCAGCNAGGACACCCAGCATCAGATATATTCGACAAGCCACGCTTAGTGGGAGGGAATTCAAGCGAGGACAAGCGCTGTTGAAGAGTCTCAACACCGGATAGGGTTATAACGACGATATGGAATGGGCGGGGTGACAGATGTTATGCAACAAAGAAGCACAACGATGAGTGAGCGCTAAATAGCATCGAGTGAGTGTGCAGCAATTATGGAGTGCTCGTTAAAAACAGAGCTTCTATAAGCGCCATCTAACGAAGTGGAGAGAGCGAAACCTCGAATTGAAGGTCGTTGGAAAAAGAGGCGTGTTAGAAATAACCGGAATAATGGGACAACTCAAACGCTTACTGCAAGTGTTGATGATACTGCAAGTGTTATATGCAAAAATCTGTCGCGCTGTTTATATTGTAAAAAGAATAAGCAGTTACATATCGATTCTGCAGCAAAAATAATATATGTAATGAGAATCGAAGCATAGTTGACTTTAAACCTACCAACCTATAAAAGCAGAAGTCCATAAATGCATTCACTTATCATGAAATAGATGTAAACGAAAAATTCTACGTCGAATCAGAATGAATACAAGTTGAAAAACTAGCTTAATGATGTTGTACTTTAGAAGATCCAAGCAAAACGGATATGTTCACTCTATAAAATGCACTCTACAATGTTGATAAAACAGCAGTGGAGAGCCAAATGTCAAAGGTTAGCGGCTTTTCAAAAGGTTTCATTCTATACGTCAGACGTAAATTTGCTCTGATTACAACACTCGAGTGGTCGAAATGTTAGTAAATAAAAACGTCACTATACCAAATTTTTCATTAAATGATTGTATTCCACCTTATCAGAAAGCCGAAGAAATCGTTTTTTCTTCTCATGAAATCAGCGATGAATTCATTAATGCTCTATATGTGACCAATGAGCGCTCACAACAACGCACTGGCCAATCATTAGACCAAACAGCATACGATATTATTTCGAAGGGTCCTTCATACATTAGTATATATAAATTTTTTTCACTTTACGAAGCTAGTAATGTTAACCCCATCCGAGAACAACCCCGTCGATTGAAGAACAAAACTGCCCTCAGCGTAATGAGAATTCAATAGGCGATACAATTTAAAAAAAAAAAAGAGCTAACAACCCATAATTTCATTTGTTTAACTGTATTTGTTTCTCTTCGATTATATCCCAACTGAAAAATTGAAGTAATTAAAATTCCCCGAGGCCTATCCCTCTAAATATTATATTTCATAATGTTATTGGAATATTATTATATTTCATAAAAAGATCACTATAATTTGCTGTCGTCGACGAACGCGTTACTTCATCCGATGTCTACGATCATTATGGGCGATTAAGTCGTCTTTGTTGGACGATTTCTGATAGAAACCGCATAGCACAAAATAGGTGANATTTCTGATAGAAACCGCATAGCAGAAAATAGGTGATCTTTTTTGTCAACACAAAACAGCGGATGAAGTGATTATGAAGGTCGACCCGATCTAGCAACGAATTGAACGATAATCTCTTCTGATGTCTATTATTGGCCACCAACCACCTCTATCATCGTTAATAAACACTGTCACATCGATATACTGCATCGTCAACACAGATTTCAATAGGTGTGAACACTCGTCAGTGATGAAGACAGCGATTACTGCTTACGTTCAACAACTGGAACACTCCCTGAGAAATATATAACAAATTCGCTATCACAATGTAGGCAACATTTCAAGAAAGAACTCAATAGATGAGTCCTGATCAATAGAGGCGCTTGAGGCAACGAAACCATCTAAGTAGTCGGGAATTTGAACAAAACTTTTCGACTCTCAGAAAATCTAATTACTAATAACAAAGTATCAACCAGAATTTTACCGAATAAAAAAGCAGTTAATTAATACTTATTTCGAGTTTGTCCAAGTCAAAAATAAGGCTCTACCTGTTCGCTACTTTCTTTCAAGCTGAAAACGACGCCCTATCTGTTCGCTATTTTTTTACGGCACTTGAAAAGCAATGAGAAGTGAATTTCAATCTGTGCAATGTTAAATGTATTCAATCAGCGTCCTGAGAAACGTTGCGAAAGTAATTCTTAAATCGTCTGCAAACGAATTGCTAAAGTGACAAACTGAAATAAATTCGCTATCCGTTCGTTATGCGAATTTTCTATGGTGAGTACAGAAATCAAATACAGTTAGTGTCACAGAGCGCTTTTAATCGAATTCTCATAACATTCGAGTCCATCGCAATTGCTACTTGAGGTCACCACGAAATTATTATGGTATCACAGTATGCAATCTAGTTAATTTTATGCAGCTATGATTTAATATTGCATCTTTATGCAGGCCTACATTACTTTCAACCGTGAATGGCCCGTAAGCGTTTGTGTGGTCTGCAATTATTTTTGTGACAAAGTTTTCATAAATTTTAGCTTTTAAAACAGGAGCACATTTTGCGGCAAAAAAAAAACTCCATAAACAGACTAATACACTATTTTACGTATTCGAAAGAACTTAACCATTATAACCTTTTCGATATTTGAAGCCTCACAGTTTAAACCCCTTTCTTCAGAGGTCAAATACACCTAAAGGTGGCAATAGAAAAGGATCCTCGATCTAAGCAAGCAACAGAAATCGTTAGATTTGAAGATTCGAGCAGCACAGGAAAACTTGCTCTGTGGAATTCACACAAAATGGTTATGGTTCTTTGCTCGATATCGTTCTTTTATATAGTTTATCAACAAATACAACTCATTGTTTTTTTCGCCCAGGATTCTGACCGTTTTTTTCTGGACCTACAAGCACCTATGATTGCCTACATTATCCCAGATACTGTCAATTTTCGCATTTCTTCAATAGTTCATAATTTGCTTGTTATTACGTAATGATTTATGACCCTTTTGGAGACCTAGTTCGTTTTGCGCAACGATAAACGAAAGGATCGCTCATGAACGGTGGTTTTTATTCGCATTGTCGATCAAGGTGAAATTGGCAATTAATCATGCAACTCAGAATGAAAACAATGTGCTTCTCATAGATATTTTCAAGTGTTTCATTTCCCCTACCAAAGAAAATAGGTCAACACCATTCTATGCATCATCTAAATAAGAGAGATTTATTTTTACATTAGGTGGAAGGTTCAGAAATGAAATAAACTCTCTGATACGTGGGATAAGCATTCGTTTCATTGTACTAATGAAAATGACTCATGATAGGGATTAGCGCATGGGTATCGCGCAGACGGCAGGTAGTTATGATTCACATTTCCCCGTTTTTCATCAAAGCATAATCGGGTAAATCTCGACGAAAATAATGTGTAACACATCCTCTCTCCCTCATTCCATCAAAACAGGGACTAAAACTTCTTATGTGGTATTAGCATTCTCTCATCTGGTGCTGTTAAGCTAAGCTACCACCCATCCATACAGCAGCAACGACCTTCATACTCAAATCGCATAAAGAATAGAAATGCGGGTATGGGTTTCAGAAGATTGAGTGCTGTATGCACTAAACAGCGAATCCGTCCTTGGTGTCAAGTATGCTTGACGCTAATCCTGCCGCATATTGACTGCTGCTGTGGAATGTTTGACGACCACACCTTCCTCAGAACGAGAGAAAAACATACAAAGAAAAGGCATAGATGTGCATTTATAAAATAACGACGCGATCACAAGCATTAAAAGTTTTTCTTCAAGGATGGAAAACAGAAATATTGAATGGTGGAAGGTGTTTCAGTTTCTTTTGACTAGACAAAAAACAGCAAAACAAAGGAAAAAGCTGCAACTGCACCTAAACGACTAGCCAAAATCAATACAACTATGAATAATCATGAATTCAAAGGTGAATATTTTTCAGAATGGATTGGAATTTCCCGAAAGCGAACAATGATCGTAACAATGCATTCCAGTTTGCACTGCAAACGCTTCTAAAGGTCTGTGCATTTAGATTAAAATGAAAATCACGAGATCTATTAATGTTATTCGGTTTTATATTATTTGAATGATCCAACGAAAATCTCCATTTAAAAAAGATTTTAAAGAATAGGCAGTGACCTTAATGACTTTCAATGATGAAGTTAAAGATCGTCAAGGACATCGAAAAAAATCATAAAATAGAGGAATTATGAACTTATAAATCAACGTCTAAAATTATAACCAAAAGTTAGTACCACTGCCTCCTCTTTCCATCCGATATTTAGTTCGACGCCCATTCAGATATAAGCCCAACTGAGGCGTCAATTCCCCATTATAAGAAAAAAGCTGGCTACTGAGATAAGCGATTGTAGAGAATAGCGATATTATTCATCTTAACTCGAGAACGCCCCATAATGAGCGAGCACATAGCATGAATAGTTTTACATCGCTCAACGAGGGAGCAATTAGGAACATTTATGAAATAAATAAATCTTTACTTACTAATTTTGAAGCATTCTATAAACCTAGTGTTTGCATAATGTGATTCATAAATTGGTATCATAACACCTTATTAAATGGTAAAAGAAATATCTTGAAGGCGGCTTGAAGCGTGAGAACAACGCCCACAAACTTAATCAGTCTTGAAGAAGGCGGCTGTGAATGCCTTGCGACTGAGCCAATCAAAAACCGAGCTCAACTATGGAAAGATGGTGAATCCGTAGCTCCATACTTCCTCGTTACAGATAAAACTACTACAATTACTCACCATCGCTCAACAGGGTGCCTTGCAGTTAGTTGATCGATTTTGATCTGCACATATCCAATGAGCGTCGAACGGTCTTTCTTCTTCTTCGGATCGGCGTCCCGATACAAATCTATACAGAGATCGTCCACTTTAGGAATTGGACTGAAAATACTTTATTTAATCTATAACCTCGGATAGTAAATCAACAAAATAACTAGTGCTTAGCCTAGAACAATGCTTGCATCCATCAGCATCGCTAAGGCATTCACAATATCAAGGGCAAACGCTACCGTTGATCCAGATACGACCAAAACACATCGATCTCCAANCGACCCAGATACGTCCAAACCACATCGATTTCCAAGTGCAGCACTTTTTTTTTTTCCAGCACTGAGGCCGACCCAAATACAAATTGCCGTGTCTTAAACAACTCCAGGCTACGTGAAACGAGTGACTTCATTGTTTCGGACACTCGCAAACATACTACAGAACGGTACACTTAGTCAAGTGACTGAGAGCGGTAAATACATAATGACAGCTGCTATACAAACGAGAAGCAATGATGAAGAAAATAGGCTGAAATGTTGCAAGGAGCATGCATACAATTTAACTATCCTATCATCCACTCCTATTTTGATAACAAATTTGACGCTATAAATTACAAAGATCCACCCCACCCCTCCGCCCCTCCCTCCCCCCACCTTGTCCCTTTATTGAAACGAAAATTCATTTTTACCCAGCAGCAAGGTGGTGCAAATTTCTCCAAAGCAATTGGTCGCTTCAATGAAATCAGTGAAAAAATGCACTTAAAGAGCTGACATGATATGCGTTTTTACATTCCACATATCATGTCAATCAATTCCACCAGTTTCCAAGATCTAATATAGCATCCGCAATGAGCAATTAATATTTGAACCGAAGAAGCTGCTCACATGAATATCTACAAGAAATTCGCTTTGCATGTGCTTTGATATTGAGTCGCTGTAAAATGAAACCACGTAAACAACGAAACATACTTAAGCTTTTTATAAATTGAATGCTCATAACTCGTTGAAACAATGTGAAAACTGATATGTGAGGGCAATCTATTGTTACATCTGCCGAATTTCACAATTTCAGCCGTTCAGTGTTGACACTACCGAACAAATAGACAGACACAAATACAAAGAAAACGTAGCAGATGATAGAAAATTTTGTCAGTTTATACTTACGGAAATTTGCTCTCGAATTTTTTTCATTTCTTTGGCCGTAATTAAAAGTTTGGCTACCGCACGAATAATTCCGATCGGCACTTTTGAAATTTGGTTGGTTGCAGACAATATCCAGTTCTTGCCGATTGCCTTTGGTCAACAACCGAAAACCATATTTGAAATTCGGCCGGCTCCAAGGGAATTCCGATCGCAACCGGTCGGTTATGGAATGAAAGAAATTTTGGTAACCAATTGAACGTATTACTCAAATTCGACTATTTTGCAAACGCATTTTCAACTAATAAGCTGCTTAAGCGTTAGTGGTATTTTCTTTAATTTATTTCAGCAAATGTTCATTCTCTGACACAAAAAATTGCACAAAACGCGTTTTGCTTCTTTGAAGACTTGTGATAAAAACACATAATTCAAAAGCTCGAGAACGCCTTCAATATTGTTGAGTTAATGATACACTGTACGATCATGAGTAATAGCTATATGACGTAAAGTTTATTTCACGTCTTTCTGTTTGAGCGATAAAACACGCAAAAAACTCTTAAAAAATTAACTATGGCATGAATGGATTGTATGGTGCGGTTTTCAGGAACTGTGAATTATTAGAGGACTGATTTATTAAAAATCACACATAATTTTCCTACAAGAACTGATTCACTCAGATGCAACAGTGGCGGGAACGACTTTATTAGAGGTGAAGCTCTTTAACAAGTACAATAAGTGTTTTTTTGTCGAAATTTCTCTCAAATCTTATCATTGGATTACACCCGATCATGCTTCAACATCTCGTTTTATTTTATTGAAAAGAATACTTCAAGAGCGAAAGTGGACGGCTAATAAATATAGAAAATAGGTGAGTTTCACATCCAGCAATTTCAAATTCTACGCAGTTTCCCTGGATTGCATAAAATGCGTAAATCTGCTTTTGTTTTAGCCAATCTGATTAACTAGTACAACTGCTCCCACTGCTCAAAATCAAACAGATGGAAAAGATCCACATAATTTGGCTCTGCGAAAATTACAACTTATAACATTTTAAAGACACAACACAGCACTGTGAGCATAGAAGACCTGAAAAACACAATTACGAAATCACTGCACACTGAAGCCATGGAAGGATTGGAAGAAACGATTAAACCACCTAGGGGCTATGCTCTTCGCACATTTTATGCAACAAGAGCAAAAACATTGACCATCTCTTCTCGTAGATCTTGCATAGCAAAGTTATGTGCCGATCGAGTTGTCANNNTCTAATCGAATATTTTGGCATCGGCAAGTTGCATTGTTGTGTAGCAATTGTTGCATAAATTATGTGAAGGTCACAACGGCTTATCTCTATACGGTTGGTGCCAATAACAGTAACAATCGTTCAACCATTCCGCGAAACAACGATGTCACGTTATATCAATGAAAAAAAAGATTCCACTGGGAAGCATCAATCTACTCACCTATAATCGAAGTGTTCTCCCCAGAAGCAGATATCAGCACGAGGTTTCGCGGAAGTTCGACCGACGAGTGTCTTGTCGAGACAAATCTCACAGAAGTAACGCCGTTTTACAGGAACACCCCTCGCCTCGAGAATCCAAATCTCGAGGGCATTCTCCGTACGTCGCATCTCATCGCGACGTGGATTCATTGTCCGTCGCAAACTGTAATAATGGACGTTTTTAGTGTAGTCGGGAAACAACTTAGTCTAATTAACGATCGTTATTCTTGACTGGAGTTATTCAAAGTCAACAGTGCTGAAAATTTTATTCAGAAGATTGATTAGAGATATAGAGCTTAGTTGAAGGTGAAGTCTGACATGGAAGGGACTCCGGCCCGACCAAGAAAAGAAAAGAAAAAACCAAAGAAGGGTGAGAATGCAAAAACACCACAAAAATGGATCTGCAATAGGTGCTTCTATGAAGCTAAAATTTGACATTTACAAATATGAAATTTAATGAATTCTATTGCTAATCAAACAAGTTCCTTTTGTTTGGTAGTGACAAATTCTTAAGAGTTTCTTTAATATTCACACTAAATGACACTTGAAAACATTCGAGCACCTCTAAAATGCTACCCTTTGAGATAGAATACAAACGAATACTTCAATCAACTTTATCTATCAAGAGGTGTATAGCCAAAAAAGAGCTCATTGAAAAAAGTATTTTCAAACTACTTCAGTTGACTAGATGAAAAATTTCCATACAAAAAAACTCGGTTTTCCTAATTTTTGCATTTCATTTGTTGAAGGATCTGCTGAATAACGCTTACATCATGAAAATAAAATTTTGCCACACTTGTTCGTTCAAATCCTGAAGTTTTTTGTCTCAGTTTAGAAAATTCTACCAATGACTGAACATTCAGCTATAACTTCCACATAATCCATTACAAAGTTCGGCAGGTTAGAAATAGGCTGTGAATGAAAATGGTAGTTTGAAATATGCGGAAGGTGATGAACTGCGATCTTTTTTTATAGCAAAAAAAGTTTGATGCCTCAATGATAAGGTTTTTTTTTTTCAAACAGAAGAATAATAAGTATTATAACAGGAAAATTCAGCTGCACGTTTCTACATTCGCCTCGAGGGGATCTTGATCAGTTAGCTGTTATAATTTCGACGAAAATACAAAGCAGCATTTATGTAGCTATTACAGTTAAGTCATGAATTAATTTTCATTCCAAATATAAGCATTTATTGGAGTTGCAAAGACTGCAATAACTGTGTGGTTGCAATGGCACAGCAGTTGCTAATTTAGAACGCCATTCAACGAAATTCATTGCAACGAACATGAAGAACATATAAGATTTGCATAACAATGTTGATTAGCATTGCCCAACTGGAAGTGTGGATTTATCCAATCGATTAAATAAAATATTTCATCTATTCAATAAATTCATTTTAGGAAAACTTATTATTTACATATATAAAACTTATTGCGCACCTGATGAGGCTCTAACTTTGCTTGCTTTACTGGTTACTTTCTTTTATTCTATTTACACTATA
>JAAVTS010000307.1:0-34656 GCA_022845575.1 Baylisascaris ailuri
TGGAGTGTTCTGATGAAACTGCAGTTTACTCTAAATCTGGAATCTCCTGGTATTGAGGACTAGCAGCTTAGAGCGAGTAACTGGAACTCACAATTCGGAGCCACTGTTTTTCAACTGTGCCCGACTAGGCAGTAGGGTTGAATTTAATTCGGGATTCGCCCAAATCCGAAGGTCCCGAAATTCGGGACCCAAGACGATTTGTTTCTGAGGCCAATACGAAGTTCGTTTGTCAAATTTGTGGTGATAGTACTTGCGGTATATTTTGGTGCAACTGAAACAAGAGTTGAGGGGTGATCCATTCAAAAACAATGAAATGCGAATAGAATATGATGCATCTCTTAGGTTTGTTGTTAAATATAAGATTGGATTGTTGCATTAAATAGCCTGTTTTGTATGAAAGATCTAAAGGCGATTAGCAACTTCCACGATGAATATTTTCAGTGCTCAAAGCGAATGTGCAAAATTTTTGGGCATTTACGCATTAGCAATGCCACACATTGTTTATTATCGATGAAGTTTGCACCTCGATGATGGCAACGCTTTTAGCTATACGTGTATGCACCCCGACTCATATCATATTGCTTCACAGCATGATTGAGGTGTTGATTAGCATAAACAAAACTCATATTCACCATTTGATGCGATCTTTCGATAACACCTTGCTAGACGTATTGTTGGATTTATTACTTCACTCCATTTTCTCTCATCTATCATTAGCACTTTCCTTCCGCCAATGGAGATGAAAATGCACTGTTGAAGAATACTAAGATAACGCGATGCCCTTATATAGGTCATATAGATAACAACTATTATCAATAAGGCAGTAGAGTAATAAAGCATTAACATAGATATTGCCACTTTAATAGAAGCACAGCACTTCCTACAATAGTAAAATGAATCTTTCAGTTTACGTGAATGTTATAAGGTACTCCAGTCATCTTTCTTTATCTGACTTTTTGTTTGCCGTGCTATTGCTTCAATGAACGAATACTTTTGAGTAATCTATTGCAATCATTTTTGAAATGAATTAGGTATAAATTTTTATGTGTTGGCATTGTAGTGTGCTTTGATTTATAGCTAACCTGGTTATTGGTAACAATCCGATCAATGAGTGGATCCTCTAGGAAGTGTTATTGCATAAAATCCCAACAACGATCTGTAGCTATTCAATTGTTGTAACCGATTGCCATATTGTATGAATGTGTTTCGTTTTATAGAGGCTGTCACTAATGCTTTATTTGCTTGATGAGATAAGCCTGGTTTACCGTCACTCATAGAGTATTTCCTAAATTTGATCTAAAAAAACGAAATTTATAAATTAAAGAGCATGAACATTAATCGCGTATCGCACCATAACGTTACGCTGATGGTGTTGTGGCGAATGTGGACTTCGATTAAATCAATTTTCGATTATTTGTTGTCAACTCAATGTAAATTTGAAGAGAATGAGTGATGAGGTTATATATGTTTGTGTATGAAATCAATTTCAATTGTTTACGTCTAGTTTTGCATTGTTTGTAAATTCTTTGAACCAGCAGACAAAATGTTTCTTTCGAACAGGTTGACAAAGAATTTCTCAACACCTGTTCGACGTTAGTGGAGCACGGCAAAATGCACAATCGCAATATGATATTTGCTTTTGTTTTGATGTGTTCATCGAATTTTCGTAATATTCCCTTCACAATGGGGTGTGAATATATTTCCAATAAAAATTGATAATTGAATGTTTGAGTCAGTTTATTCGAAGAATTTAGCGAATAGTTTTGCATCAAAGTGCAAAGAATCATTTACCATTCGTGGACTTTTTTATAATGATTATATAGTCAAATATAAGGGATTAATTAAATTAATACTTAGATGTGTAAAGCGGAAATGGTATTGTAACATAAAGCAAATTGTTCTTAGATAAAGTATGTCCCAATATCCTTCGACAGAGATTGAAGTCGTTTAACGATTAGGGAGTAAAGAATAGGATGTGGAATTTATTGCGAAAGTTAACTTGTCACACTCACATAACCACTTAATCAACCATTGCGATTTATAGCCATATTTCGTATACGGTATCGGCGTTGCTAAGGTATGTCAGAAAGAAGCATTCCATGCACGAGCAATTACTGTTTACATAGCAACCAAGCATCGCCAATAGAATACTGTAGCTTAACGACTTATACATAACCGCTTGATTAAGCACTCATATTATGGCGATATGATGAGTGTTGATATTAGGTTAGATGGGGATGACTCAATAGTAATCCTCGATTTTTGCAGTAAAATTGCAATATTCTATCTATGAAATGCACCTTTTATACAATTTCAAACGAAATATTTCTCTTCTTGCTTGCAATTCCCATATAATTTTAATTAAATTTCCCATACATGATATAAGCCTTCGTATGTGATCATTGTTTCCATTTCTTTGTCTCCATCTAGCACTCATCTGGGAACTATTGTATTCATCATTGTCGGAAATTTTTGCATATTAGTTGTCTTTTATAGTGGTAAGATTGCTGATCGCAATGAAATCTAAATTTTTTTAAATGGAGTTAAGAAAGATTTTTGCTAGATTCACATAGCAGCGATGGTATTATTGATGTTGGCATATTGCAGTGTCCGCATTGTCAGAAGAGATTCTCACATTCGGGCTCCTATTCGTCTCATATGAGTAGCAAGAAATGCACAGCGGCTGCGCAAGCCTCATCGAATGTAGCGGCATTCAATGATCAGATCATCCTCTATCGAGCACTCATTCAGCAATTTCAAGCCGCACAGAGTTTAGCCTATCCAACCGTGAACCCGTATGCTGCCTTCCTTCAACAACAACTTATACAGGTAGATGCTTCTTTCAAGAATATTCATTCTTCGAGATTCTGTTGAAATTTTCAATGCAAATACTGTATGGCTCTTTCAATTTACATCTAGTAGCTGTAAGGGGAAAATATTCTATACTGCGACGAGTACCACTAATCTGGTGTGAAAATCCGATCCTCACTGAGGTCCTATAGGGGATATCTTTCTTGCCTCCAACCCGAACCAACGACCCTTATGACACCCATTGCCAAACTATAGTGTTATAAATTGGCAGCTATTCCAGGGAAATGACTAGCAGTGTTATATAGATCGTGAATTTCTGTTTTTAAATTTTATGCTTGATTAATAGATTCTCATTACTGCTATTTGTTATTTGATTTTCATTATCCTTTGGTTAAAACCTCAAAAATATGTGTTTTAACAGTGCAAATGGATTTAAATTCTACGGGCTGTTATGAAGGAATATTGCATTGAAAATAGTTTCTGTTTACTAGCATAATGCACCATTCATTAGGTTGTTATATTCCCATCTGGTGCATTCTGTTCTTCATTCCTTCGATGTTTACATCGTTCTTCTCACACCTATTATTTATAGTTCGTAGTTGTTAGTTCGTAAATTTGCCTCTTTGAGCGCTTAGTTGCAAACGAATGACTATAGTCATTTTCATTTTATTGCTCAACAGTATAATCCAACGATCGTTCAAGAAATATCAACGCTTTAAGATTGCTGTGAAGTGGGATTTCACAGGGAAGTTATTCGATTTATTGTTAGCTGAAGAAGGGCCTCTTTCAGTACGATTGTTTCATTGAATTGTTAGTCACCAGAACACTTTCGACAATCTTCACCTCAATCTATCTTCAATATAATTTAGTCTTGAATAATTAATATGAATGATAAGGATCGCTGCCTCTTCTCATTCTTTATGATTCTTTCTGATTTAATCAAGATGAATGCAAATTTCAACTTTATCTCATTGAGAGTTACAAATAGAAAATGTTTTCTCTTTCTAAAGTACGAAAAAAAAACAACTAATTTCAAACTTCCTGCTGAAATACTGGCTATAGGGTGTTGGGACATTGTAAAGCTAATGAGCAGCCAAGACGGCGCCTTGCTATAACGGATAGTGCTGAGGTTGGCAGACAATAAAAAGAAATAAGATAGAAGAAAACAGTGTTGTAGCGATGATATATTGAATAGCGATGAAGAGATGAGTGTGAGCGATAGGCGATCGGCCAACCGCACAGGTGTTGTGATCGCTATTGTTGCGAAGACATGCCGAAGATTTATCAATGCTTTTTGGTGGAACGTCAGGAGAACTCATTTACACATGTATTTTCCCGTATTGCAACTGTTATTACTCACGGCTTCTTATACTTTGCAATCGAACGCACTCTATTTCATACCGTTTCCTTTTGTTTATCACACCGTGCCTATAGATCAACGCACATTCATGAATTGAGAACACTAAAGGGAATTAAAGTAGGCATTTGCTATGGATTCGGTTTCCTGAGAGATTGGGTAACAGTGGAAACTCTATAGTTTTATGTAATGGCGTTCTTTGGTAAAGTGCTTGTTTCACTTTGGAACTTTCCTCGTTCCCGCAGTTATGAAATGAGCGTGAAGCTGGTTTCTCATTGGAAAGTATGAAAATCCTGATGTGTTGTTTCGAAAGAATATATCTTTTGATACGTCACTGGCAGTTAATAAAAATGCCAACATATAGGCAGTATTCGGTTTTGTTTCCTTTTGTGATGCTGAAGTTTAACCATCAACTTTATAGTTTTTGTCCCATTATAGGCTGCGAATGCTTCACCAAATGTATCGTCGGCATCGTTCCTTCCAACATATTGGGCATCACAGTTGTCTGCACTTAACGCCGATACTTCGCGCTCTACCGACACGAAATCTTCTGAAGCCACGGAGCAGTTGCAACAATCGAAAGCAAATGAAAATAACTCAGTTGACACAAATGATGCATCAAAAAAATCGGAGGACGGAACTATGGATTCTTCAAAAGAGGAGTTGAGTGTTTCGGTAGGATCTGCTGAAAGTGTCGGAATGGAGAGTTCAGGTCAGAGAACACCAAAGAACGACGCATGGCGACCACTGCGATCGCGATCATTTCTCACAGATGCTCAAGTGGCCATTCTATTGACACATTTCAAACGTAACCCTTTCCCTTCGAAGTACGAACTATCCGCTGTGGCTGAGCAAATTGGAGTCAACAAACGCGTCGTACAAGTAATTTATCATAATTTCTTATTTCTACAATTCTCGTTTAAGAATAAAAGAAAAGAAGTTATTAGTTCGATACAATAAGATCGCTCCTTATCGGAATGTTTTTGAAGTTTTAGGAGTTGTTTTATTATTCATTGCTTCTTCATATACAAAGATATTGTTCAAAGAAGGTATAGTCGATCTATCATCTAGCAGTCTCTTAGTATGTTCACTTAATGTCACATCCATAATGTAGTGAAATATGCATATTTGGTATTTTCCTCTCTGTAATTTGGATTGCTCTTTCGAAGGTTTTTGCATACGTTAACAATGATTTAAGAATGGAATGAAGATTGAACAATATTCGATGATATTAACATCTTTCAATTTCAATTGGAAAACTGGATCGTTTTTTTTCTCTTCTGTTCTCGTTCAATGAAACTTTTTATTGCACTTAACTAAAGTGTGTCAAGATCTTTTACAACATGGAAAGTCAATGAGCAATGATTTCACCGATTACTTCATGCTCGTCTTTCCAACGCCTTAACAAGCCACCCATAAAGTGCAGTGTTGAATTACTGCAGCATGAAAAAATACCAATTTTATTTGGGCATTCCAAGTTATCACCTTACATATCAATATTTTTTGTTTATAACAGTACCTGTTTGAGATTTTGAGGCGATCATTTCAGTATCTTCGATTTAGTATTTCAATTCATCTTTCACAACATAGAATATGAGAAAATTTGAAAGAGTGACGAAATTGATTTAACAAGCAAATTAGGTTAATGTTAGCCGTAATAACGTTTATGGTGACAATGTTTTGCAGGTTTGGTTTCAAAACACACGCGCTAAAGAGCGACGCAGTAATCGTCTAGGAACAGCGAGCGATCGTTATGCACGTTCAGGATGGGGTTTGTCAGCGGCAAGGGCGCCCTCTGTCAATGGTCCAATGCAGTTGATGGCCGCATGGGCACAACACTGTTCTTCTGTTGCTATTTCCACAAAGGTTCCGTGCACTTAAGATTACTGTACATTAACATATGTAATCTTGCGAGCACGCTTGCGCGATCAAACTTACCGGTATGGATGCACCTGTTCACATCTGCTTTTATCGGCAACGAAGTATAGTGGAAATCCAATTAGGGGATCTTATATAACAAGATTGCTTTTTAAAAGGCGATCAGATTTTCCTCCTTTCATTTCTCCCTTCTCCACTTCTTTAATCTAATAGACAATGATAGTTCTTTCTGATATCGTTCAGAAATGATATTTACGAAAGCAGAGCAGTTGTGGGCACAACGTCTAAAGCATCCATATGTGGAAGTAACTGCATACCAATCTAATTTGCATTCCGAAGGCTAACGCTCACTCGTATCACGAGTATGCGATCATGGGTTGTTCCCATTGAGCTGTTCCTTGCAGTTCGGATTCTGTTATATTTGTTTAGGGCAGCCTAAATAGAGTGCATAAGCTCCCTTCCTCGCTCGATGGGTAATCAGCGCGCCGGTGCATCGTGCTGATTGCTTCGTTTGAATGTGATTACTGAAAAGGTGTACACAGCGGAGTGCGAGCGCGAATCGGCAATTATGCGAAAGCTGTGTCTCGAGCTGCTTTGATTGCCTCACCGGCGCACACATTGCCGCAAGCATTCATAGATGAGCCTAACCGGGCTCATCACTGCATTGGCTTGATGTGTGCCCAGAGAGGTGGGCTAGTCATTGGCTTCAAGTGGAAACAAAAAGAGCGTCAAATGAGGCAATATTCGTATGAGAAGAGTGTAGCACTTTGTTGGTGGATAACGGCTATTCCTTTGACCTCGCTATCACGATACCAAAATGATTGCAAAAAGTGTAACTTTACGATGACTGTATCTTCAGATTCATGATTTTCGGTTTGAACTAGTGATTGCTGCATTGTTTTTTAAGTTTTAAGTTAAAAGTAGCACTGGCCCCTTCAAGCTACTGATACTGATGTGGTGAATGAATAATAAACGACATTTTTTATTGCCGCTCGATACTAGCTGATCAGAACTGTCAGGATAATTTGCAGTTCGTGCAACCATCCGGTTCTATGGAACAGTGAAACATTGACTGTTATTTAATTCGCAGCACATTGATCTTCCTTCGTAGAACCATTGCTATTATTTCTATGATGCATAGCGTTTATATCTCTTATTGGGGATCAGAATTACAATAGAAGAATGTTAAGTTTAGGTACTAATTTCTGAATTAGTGCGAAGGAGCGATAGACAAGTTCATTATGTAAAATATTATCCAATCGACATGATTGGCAATGTTGAGATTTGAGATGGGAATTTATGTTTGTATGCAGCATCGACAAGGGAGGGGATGCGTGTGTGTATGTAATTAGTAGTACGGTGTATACACAGGCCAGCCCCGTTAAAGTCCCATTCATCTTCATTCGACTATGCCGCATTGCAAGCATGATGCAAACACGTGCATCATATTCAGCTAGTAGCTCAACTTCTTTCATCCCTAATTCAGTAGAACTCGCAAAAAATATTCATTAGTGATCAGTACGAGAGCATGTTCGTTGCCCCATCAACCCTATTATCGATGCTTTCGAATTTGAGGCTCCAATGAAATCCTTTCACTTATCTTCAAAAAGGCATGCATTTTGTTAGTAGTTTTTCTTTGCCGGAAGACAAATATAGTTCAAACCTACCTACAGGTTTATGTAAGCGGAAAGTCGGCATGTATAGCCTGAGCATTTCGCATAAATTTTGTGTGCGGCAGATGTATATGTTAATCGTGTTACCATATGATGCATACTGTTTTAGAAATGTCGTCTTGAGGAAAAGGAGGAGGGGAATAAAGGGAACTGTCTCAGTAGATGGCTTAGGCAGCGGTCGGCTTATTCACTTAGATTATGAGATTATATTTATAAGGGGCATCTAGCAAGAAATCGAAAGGCAGAGCCTACATTCAGTTCAGGTGATTTGAAATATGTTTAAGGATGAGCATGAAAATACGGCAAATGCACCAAAGGATGAGCTTGTGGAGGAGAATTGCACCGACTCGCCACTGGATCTATCGGTCAAGGATTCGGCAACACCAAGATCTGATGTTGTATCGCCAGCTACCGCAAGTCATTGTTCAACTCAAGATGAACAGGAACCCGCTTGGTCGGCGGTCAACTTGCTTGGTTAGTGAAGTTGCTCTCTTGTTTCGTTAATGGTTGCTACATCAGGATTTGGCTGTTCAGCAGGGAAATGTTAAAGTTAACTATGGCTTGAAAAGAGCATCCTTTTGCACGACAGGCAAAGCATTTGTTCGCGATTATTATTGAATGTGAAGCATTGACATTAAGGGGTTGGCTTAATGTAATCCTGATCACTTGATCCCCTTTCATACTAGTAGTTTTCGTGCATCTTCAACTTAAGGTTGCTAGAAGAAGTCCTCCAGCAAATTCTATTGTGATTATATAAGGCATATTTCTTCGTTGGTTTGCTCATTCATTTATTCGAGCTTGCCAGCAAATCAACGTGTTCAGATTTCATATCTTTGAAAAGGCCAATAACTTTTTCGCTCTTCTTTAAGTGAAGCAGAGGAAATGTTATTAGATGACATTACAGGTTTTGTTCAAAAAGGTGGCGAGAGCATTCGTGACGCACTTCTTCAAGCTGCTAAAGGACGCCCCGAGACGCCGATTTGTGGTTCGGCTTCACATTCCGAAGGCGACACGGCCTCGACAGCTTCAGAAACAGGCACTGTTGCCGATAGTCCAATGACATCATCCTCCGGAATATGGCCGTCGAATATGTTTATGTCACAATATTCAATGCTTGGAACGAACGGCTTAGCAGGTCTTCAAAAAGTGCTCGAGGTAAAAACTTTTATACTGTGATACGACATCATTTATAAGTGCATTTGTTTCAAGCTTACACTTAATAACGGATGATTATTGTCATTTTTGTTGGTCGCGATTATTGCAGTTCACTTGCCGTTGGCTTCTTTCTGTCTAGACTCAACGTCAGTGATAGCCAAAAATATCTCCCTGCCTATCGCAGGATACTAGTTCAACGTTCTCTTAGTAACGTTTTATCGTTTTTGCTGAAACGTTAAAAATGAGCGGTGAATGTTTAGAAGTCATCACTGCCCAGGTTGCTTCTCTACTACGGGCGAGTCCACCTTAACTGAGGACTTTAGTATGTTGGAGTTGTAAGCCGTAAAACTTTCGGCTACAAAAATGATTAAGCTTGAAACCATATATGCGGCACCTGAGCGCACCAAGCTTTCGGTAATGGGCTCGGTCCACTGTGTTCCTATTCCACAACGGTGCTTGGAAAGCTCACTATTTCAACATGGTGAAGTTTTTTCAGCAAGGTGACGATTTGGATGATGATGCATCAGATATGTCGTCTAGCGAGAAGCGTCAACGACAGAGCTGGAAGCTACACCGCACCGACGAAGAAGGTCTCTATGCGTGTGACCAGTGCGATAAAATGTTCGGCAAACAAAGCTCGCTCGCAAGGCACAAATACGAGCATTCTGGTCGGTCAGAACGGAACATTTACGGTGCTTTTCCAGCAAACCCACATGTGCCTAGCGAACGATATCCACCCATTGAAATCATAAAAATTTAATGAACCAGGCTCAAGGGTGAGAGGCAGGAGAGCAAAATTTTTCATTTAAGGGATTAGAGTGCACCGTGGAATGGAATTTATATATCGAAAAATATTTCTAAGGGAATTTAAGCTCTGTGATAATTTTTTGTTGGGTTCATGGCTGTTCACATGATCTGCGCAAATTGTTTGCGGCGGTAGCCGGAGCCGATTTGAGTGCATGTGCATGTTTGTTGCTCTGCGTCCAACACTTTGAACTTGCATTCTATGGGAAACATGACAAATGAAGTTGGTAGATGAGTCAGTATTTGGGATAAGCTGGTAGGTGAAGTCGAGCTATCACCGACGATTGACTTGTGATTATCAACGTTGATATATATTGTCTGATAAGGTCGAACCGGACACTCATTATTTCTTGAGTGGCTGTGCATTCCACAAAATTGTTGATGATTTTGCGATGTTTCAAAGCCTCATATAAAGTTGCTGATTTTCGCTTCAAAATGTAGTTAAAGAATATTAAAGCATTTATTTAATCGAGAAATTTGCTTTCTTTAAGTGCGCAAGATTTGTTATGTATCCATCCACTGATGCGTGTTGCCTTCAGTTTATGATTTCTGCCCAATCCCAGGGGGACGTTAGACGGGTATCGTTTGGGAATGTCGCGCATAAGAGAGTGAGCATTTGATCAATGACCGATCAGGAGAGGTTTCATTAGAGAATAGGAGATGCACTTGAACAGCCGGTGACCTTAAGGAAGCTGTTGACTTTGAGGTGTGCATAGATTTCATGAAATGTGCGGTGCGTTTCATGTGCCAATTAATGCACATACAAACACACTTGAGTAACCTTTTCGCAGTGGTTATTTACCGCAGAGGTGTAGAATGCGATCATATCTGCGCCCGCTAAAGGGTCAATGGCGCATCCAGCAGATGCTTTTGTACCATCCACGAATGGCCCTAATCGAGCGAATAATCTTGATTGAGTAATCCCTGCTCGCCTTTCATTATGCGCCCATCTTCAATGCGCTCTCATCACCTCATTTTGACCCAAACAAAGCCTCCCAACCAACTAAATTGTGTACGGAATATGCTATAACATCTGGGAAGTGTTCCCGAAATTATGGAGATTTCATTTAGGTTTGAGTGATATTTTTGTTTTCGAAAATTTAGCATCAATTGGACACTCTTTGCAGATAAAATTGCTGTTTTCTTTTTGAAAATGTGAATGTTGATTGGGGAATAAAAATGCATTTACAGGTCAACGACCGTACAAATGCGATGTTTGCGACAAGGCGTTCAAACACAAGCATCATCTAACAGAACACAAGCGTTTGCACTCAGGCGAGAAGCCTTTTCAGGTATGTCACTTTCGTCATCTCTCTTGCTACTGCGAAATTTCTCTAATACTTTCAAGAGGGAAAAGAGATTTGATCCTTTAAAGGTTTTTGAGAAATGAAGAACTCAGTTTTAACCAGAATATAGTCAAAAATAAACTCTTATTGAATAGACAAGTTATATGACCATCGCCGTTATTACCATAGCCTGCTCGAAGCATATAGAATCATCGATATGCTGCTATGAGCCTTCTGAAGATTGAGCTTGAACTGAACGCACTTCAAAGAACTTGCATTGCTATGTATTTTCCCCTGCCGTCTTATATTGCCTTTTGCTTGGAGGTTCAATTCAAAAAATAGTTGTTTAGGATCTTTTCATATATAATATCGTTAAATGTCATTAGTAGCAAGCGCTGGTTACTTGCTTGATTGCCGTTGACATTGGCGATAAATCGCTCGTTTAGTTATGAGCCAACAAAATTGACCCTACCGCGTCTCTTCCAACTGTTCTTACTGGATGAGATATTGTGCCTAATGTGCCATTTACTTGAATTTAAAACTTTTTACTTCAGTGCGACAAATGCTTGAAGAGGTTCAGCCATTCGGGTAGCTATTCGCAACATATGAACCATCGTTATTCCTATTGTAAGCCGTATAGAGAGTGATGGATTCTTCTAACGCCCATCTATTCTATTCTCTTTTAATGTTTTAATGTTGAAGTTTCTTCATTTGTAATTTTTCTAACACTCTTTTGAATATTTTAGTTGCCAAATATTTGCCACCCATACAGTCAATGCTTGTCTCTTGCCAGTTGTACAGTCGCTTGCATGCGTAACTTAGTATTTTCTAATTATTGCTATTAATTTTCACTGTTTTTATTGTTTATCCTTTTAGATAAAAATTGAAAATATGTGTGGATGTTTCGTTGTCATGAAAAAACTATTCCACCGAATTAATCAGGCGAAAATGCGCATCTCTTTTTAGGTGGGATAGAAGGGTGGTCGTAAGAAGAGGTGAGAACACGTAGTGAGCGAAGTCTTCTAACAATATTGCCTAATTGCTATTTCATTGTTGATGCTTTGAAGCGTAATGCTATGCTGAATCAGGTGCTTCCATATGTATACAGTACTCTATTACAGTAGTTTAATTTTCTTCGTTTTTTTTTCTTTTTTATGCTTCACAAATGTATCGCAGAAAATCTGCTCTTGAGCTCACTCACTTTTTCGTTTAATTTAGCAGTTCGAGTAATGATTTTACATGAAAGCAAGATCCGTTGTTTGTGATATATTATATAGGCAGTAGGCAAGATGAGATATGCCTATTACCTTTGCTGTGGTGGTATTATAGCTTCAAAGTAAAGTAAATAAGCACTTAGAAGGTAGTAAATCTTGATGATCCATTTCTCACTTATTAGAATTCCTAGCGACAAGGTTCGTGGCAATATTACAGATCAAATGATTGAATATTAACGTTGTTGATTCCAGCAGCTGTACCCAAAAACTATGGGCACATTATATTCATTCGCTAATACAACTTTAGGAATGAAAAAGGCTTGGAATAGCTTCGCTCATTTCATAATACTTAGGCATGTATCAACATGCTGTCGCACTGGGGAAAGCCGTAGTCAATGCTTTGATAGTATTGTGAAGTAGGAGATACTAAAGAGGGCTCATCGGTAACAAAAGTCTGCTAATTGATGGGCTGCGAGAGGAGAGTAGTAGCGATTTACAGGTTGGGACTGATATCGGTGAAGGCGCATATATCTGGAGAGTCGTCTTCCTGTAATTTCAGACATGAGACAAAACCGCTGCCCAGCCAAAAGCTTTGACAGATTGTCCAATATGAGCGCAAAACAGATCTTATATGAGCGTACAATTTTCCAATTTTCTTTGCTGTTCGCTTAAATTTTTTTTTTTTTTTTTGCTTCGACGAATCTGTGTGGTGCTTATATGCGCATGTTTCCTCGCTTGGATCTCTATTCCGGTGCTTCCATTTTGAGTATTACTGCGCAGTAACTACCTCAACCATTTTCCTATGCCAAAACTTTTCCTTTTATTGATGGAATGTATAGGTTGAGGGTATATAAAAATAATGCAAGTTTCTTAAGCTTTCGAATTATTTTCATTTATTGAAAAATGAATTCCTCTCCTTTTATGTTAAAAAGAAGAATCTCGTATGAACGCACAAGAGCGATCAGCTACGCAGTAACGATTGTGGATATTGCGCTGCTAAATGTGATTATTCACTTGCTTTTTTTTGTTTCAATTGCCAATCCATCGATATGGATATGGTTTATTTGCTTTCTAGTCTTTGAACGTTTTATTGTAACAAATCTACTATCGAATATTTGCAATCTCATTTTATTGATGTTTGCAATTAATCATCTAAGTTTTATCTCGCTGGAGATTTGTGCAGTATTTTCTTTTTCTTTTTCTTTTTTTTATTATAATAAACAAGTAATTCATCGTTTTATGTTTCATTTATTGAATCGTAATAAACGTTGAAAAATATCTTATTCGAAAAACATATTTATATGCATATATGAATATATTCGATATGTTGTCGAAATTGTTTTTGCACACTTTTATTCATTTATAGATGTTTTAAATTGAATTAATGTGCAAAGCAGTTGCCATCATGAATTTTGTTTTCCATTCGTTTCTAACTCAAAAGATCCATTTGTTCATAGAGCAATAGTATATATTTGCCTCTTCCATTATCAAATTATGAGTTTTTTATTCACTTGCCATATATGCTAAAGAAATACCAAAGTTTAGAAGCTACAAAAGAAAACTATTAAGATCTTCGTTAAAGGAAAAGCATGCATATGATGTGCAGTGATGTTATTCCATTAATCCCGAATTTATCTAACGCCGTTGCATTAAAGTAGATATAATAGATTCTCGAGTTTCTTTGGAGCGTTGACAGGTCGCTTCAAATAGATGTTGCCTGATGAAACAAGTGCATAGAAGGGTGCACCTTTTCCGTTCGAGTAATTCGAGCTAGGAGCATTTAGCCACCTGGGTTTTTTATGGCATAGGATATCGTTTTCCTTGCCCCATGTTTCCTTACCTTTACTCTCGCTCCTTGATGGCCAATTTGTGGTTGGATTCACCTCGCCGTTCTCCCCCCTATCCCTCGACAGGCTGATAGACTTGTCTCTTGCAAGGCTATAGTTGTTGTCCACCGCTTCTATGCTTGGGTTGTTGGTGTGGTTGAACAACAGTTGGTGGATCGAATCGAAGTCGGTACAGGTAGCAACCGGAAGCGGGTCACGTTTAGCCCATAGGCATTCGGGAGCGACAAACTCGACCCCTGTGGCAGTCTTGCTGTATTTTCGAAACCACTTAGAGCTGTCGCTGAGTTGGAATAGGAACTGAAGTTGAGTTTAACCTGTCTAGATGGGTAAAATTCGATCTCGACCGTGACGAGATGTAGGTCTAGGCTAGGTCGTTCACCCAGAGTTAATCTTCAAAAATTAGCTAGATTACACATTCGAAGAAAGCAGGACCAGTGTGCAAAGCGGCGGCCGTATGAAGGAAGCGACTCATTGAACGGCTGTATTACGACAATATGATAACGTAGAGAAAAAGGAAGAGCTTATTTGTTTGAATATTTCGACAGAAACGTAATTCATTTAGACAACAGAAAAGATTTTCGAAAACTGCGTATTGTTCAGTTGTTACAGCTCGTTGATCGTTGATCATCAATATTTCCCGCTCGCTGTTTTCCTTTCTGAGTCGGTCTAGGATTCATACTTCAAAAAATCTTCTCCAAACACATCTCATGCTTAAAAGTGAATCGTTGAAAACTGATTTTTTCCGGAGAGTTTTTGAGAAAAATTGCTGAATTTGATAAATTGATTCGATGAATAAAGTACTAAGTTTCATAAATCAAATAAACCAAATCAAATGATGAATGACAATTTTACTTTCTCAGACGACGACTTCTCACTTATGCCGTCAATTAAGGGTCTACTAATGAATGTGGTACATGAGCACGATGCAAACAGTTGCAGCAATTTGTTGCCTCATAATCACCAAACATCGTCATTCGATCGACGTGTTAATGAAAGCGTTTTCAGCGCGAAACATTTCATTGCCAGTTTGAAATGACAGTTATTCTAATTTCTACATAGATTCGTCATTCTATGAGCAATTCGTTGACATCCTTAATCCTGTAATTATAGAACGTTTCCTTATATACGTCATCAAGAAAAGTTTCATAGTCATTCACATCTTGTTAAAACCACAGTATGAGTCTATGAAATCACTATTGAAGAAAGAGTATGAAAGAATTTGTATGTTTGAGAAGTGAGTGTTGAGAGCGTTGAGTGGTGAATAGTATTGTTGCGTGATGCAATAAAGTGTCAAAAGGTGATCCATCTTTAGGCGGTGAGATTGGGCAGATGTGGATTATGCATTAGAATACGAACGAACGACGCTACGTTGTACGGTGCTTACCACCGGCTGGGTCTCATTTGATAGATGACACTGTAAGAGTCTTTGTCCCATCGCAAAACATTCGTTTAAACGTTTCGCTTCTTCAACGTTCAACTTATCCCATTCATATGCAGCTGCTCCTCATTCTTTCTTCATTGAACTGACTCACCTGTCTCAGAAGCTGCCATTTCTTTTTGGGGGAACAGCAATCGGACAAGGCTGTCTCTTGCTACGAAAATATTTATGCAAATTTTCTATCAAAAAAAAGGCGTTTTACTAAGATATGATTGTATGCAAAAAGATAGATATCTGCATATTGTAATTTGTAATCCTTTTCGAAGGTCTTCCATGAATGGGAACGTACATTAATCCGCACTAAGGATTCTTTAAATTCTACTTCATTTGTTTTTTCCTTTGCTTTTTATAGACATTATAGGAGAAATTTACATACGAATAAAGAAAGAGTTCGTTGTGGATGGTATTAGAAGTGAACAACAATGAGGGCTTTGTCTAATGTACTGTTGACATAGGGAGTGAATGTGTTGAGAGCGGCTTTCGTATACAGTGTTAAATGCACTAGGTAGGTGATTGTGAGAGCGGATGAGAACATCGTTGCTAATGAGCCGCCATTCTTATTGTAAATCATCCAATTGGTAGCCGTCCGCGACCTTGGCATATGGTCAATAAAATTAGCATAACGCTTTCAGGCTCTCACAACGAACGTCTCAAGGAGCCATGACGCGATTGATACGGTGACAGACTTTCGAGGGATCGGAAATTTAGAACGATGACACTTATATGAAATCCGAAATATCTTCCATGTAAATTTTCTTGCACAAAAGTAGTGGATATAGAAATTTGGCGATAAGCGGCGGATTTATAAACAAAATGATTTCGATGAGTCTTAAGTCATGAAGGTGAATGAATTTTTATGCTTTTGGGGGTTCTAGTAATTTACATCCAATTTGTTTGTTTTTTTTTTTTATAAAGCATTTTTCTTGGAGAAACCATTTAGAATTAAAAATTTCCACTGCAATAAATACAGAAGGCTTGCATTTGAACGCAGATTTGAGTAAAAAACATCACTGCGAGTAGAATTCGACTAACAAGCGTGAAAATTTTTTGTTCCGCAAATTTTGGTCGAGATTTGCATCTATTTTTGGGCGAAATATAAGGCTTACTATTTCTATTTCTTGCGTTATCTATTTCTAATTTTCTATTGTTATGTTTTTCGCACAATTTTTAGTAGAAACTTGCTGCTGATCACTTGTCAGGCCACAGTAGATTATTTTTGGATAGTATCACAGAAATTTAAGCGGTTCGATTTAGCTGAAAAAAAAGTTAAGAGATTTTGCTTTTCCAGATGGTTTTTTGTTTCAAGCTTTAAAAGCGTCGTCTCATACTGCGAGCATCCTGACTCGCATCCTCAAATCTGGAATTTTGCGGCAAGCTCGCTGTAATTAGACAAAATTAGGGAGGAGTTGGCCATATATAGCTCCAGTATTTGAAGGAAGCCTAATTAAGGGCTCATGCTATCCTGCTTTGTGATGCCTCAATTCATATAGCATCCACCGCAAAGAAAACTACAAACGGTTATTGATGAATGTTGATAACTCTACACATTTTGCGCATTTTGTCAAGATTATAGGTTCACTTTCAGCTAATAAAAGATAACTCTTCATTACATAGTTATGAAAGTTGGGTTTTTATTTAGCTCGTTCGCTTAATAACCTGAGATCATAAATAAAAGCGGAAATGAAATAGATCTTGCTAATGCTTACCATACATCATTGAACTTCCAAAATTATACCCTCAATATATCTCTGAAGTCATTTTTCGAAGATACAAACACTACAAGTTTCAACGCCTATACTCAGTATTCAATGATATTTAACTGGCATTCACATATCGCTCGTGAAAACTGCGGCGGTTTTTTTGTTCCGCTTGGAAACAAGTCTCAGCCGATGTTCGTTGGATGTGACCCCAATAGAGGCATCTAACAGCGGATTCAGGTGTTAGAACGTCACCTTTGCTCATATTTATGGAATTCTGATGCCGTCCTATGGTAATCGCATTCGATTTGAGCCCTCAATAATCGTTAATCTATGGCGCGCAAAGCGAAGTCTTCATACATGGGGACAGCTGGCCGAGATTAGAGGGAATACGCATCTTATATACAACCCAATGGTACACACAACAGATATTTCTCTAATGAAGGGACGGATATAACGTGCGCTGTTTGAAGTGAAGACACATAAAGATGGCAATAGCAATCTGTATCCTTGGAAAACGTTTACAGTTTTTGTAAGTCATTTCTATAGGATGTGCAGCTCTTCATTTTGTTTCCATTAAATCGACAATGCTGTTTTATGTCAAATTGGTAAGTACATTGTATAATAGATCGCTGAAATAAAAGAAGGTAAGGAATTCACATCAATATTGAGGCAGTGCAGTGAAGATTTACTTCATCAATAAGTACAAGTAAGCATTGCGTGACATTCTCATTTGGCAATATCTAGGAAGGAATGTGGACGGGGTGTACTAATAGTAAGATAAAACATTGCTCTTTTTTGCCTCTTTTCTGCTGCCAAAACAATTCACTGAAGGCGTTTTATGCAACGAGTTTTATTTGTTCAACTCTGCATATCGATTCATGCAAAAATGTTTCTCTTCAATAATAACTTCTGAAATTTTCAAAAATTTCCCCGGTGGTTTTGTGTGGTGTGAAAGCTCGTCATAGTCGAACGTAGCATGCTGAATCATCAAGCATGCAACATTCATTATGGGACATGCTTTATATTTCTCAAGCAATGAATATTTATGGTGAGTGGTCAGCTGTTCCGATGCCGTTGCAAGCAAACCTTCACCATCGCGTTGTCTTCGAAGTGAACAGGTGCTTCAGTACTTTATGATGTGAGAAGAAATTATCTGTTTTATATGATGAGAAGACAAAAACTACCAAGCAATGAATGTACCAATAATACATTCTCAATTTAAATATTAAATGATTTCTTTATTCCAACCGACTGGATGAGATCGGCAGAGCGTCGGTTGAAAACCTCAATGCTTCTAACAGCTGTGAATCGATCATTTCGAAAAGCTACTAAGTTTGAATGCGTCAACTTTTCAGCGCTTAATACTACTATGGCAAAAAAAAATCAACTGTTGTGGGTCCTTTTGATATGCATGATCCTTTTGATAGCGCTTGAGATTACTACCCCTCCAAGAGGCAGTAATGCAAAACAGAACTGCTTTTGCAATCGAAAAAGCAATTTCCACTTAGACAAAAATGCTTGCATCGTGCATAAAAACGAAACTCGAACTTTCGGTCTTACCGTTTCTGCTTATTAGATTCGTGCCCTTACTTTTGTGCTCTAATTTTCGTCGTCAGTGGCGGAAATGATGCGATAATTCATCCAGCGCATGGAAAAGTCATTCGTCCAAGAGAAGAGCCCTACGCGAGGTCGGACTCATCCTTCGGATGCGAAAGTTAAACCTTTGGACCGTGAGGGAACTGTCAGTGAGGCTTCTTGTACATATCTTGATGTGTCTCTGGTCAACATCTCTAATGGTGTCAGCGCTTCAGTGAGTCGAGATGAGTTTTTTCCTCGAGAAAGTTCTGTGGGCCGAAGCAAGAAGTGATCTCAAAGATGTAAAGCCTAGCAAGAATCCCTACGCCTTAATCGGCCGTGAAGTCACAGTGTCAGGACACTTTTCGCTACATCAAAACATGCGCTCTCGAACATGGATATTCAAATTTGTATGGACGAATTAACAAGAATCCATCATAGCACTCGGCGAGGAGTTGTAACGGGCCGGTTCTTCAGCCAAAGAGCGCAGGATTGCTTTGATCCCGTTAGATGATCTGGATGATATTTGATCGAGGCTCCTGAAACTCCGTAAATCGTAGCTATTCGACCGATGAATTCTCGCACTTCAAGTGAATCCTGTGAGAAGCATTTTGTTTTGCAAAACGACTGAGGCGGTCTGTCCGTACGGGTTCGTAGTGCTGCTCTTGTTGGGGCAATAGAAAATATTCTTATTCAGAGTTCAGCAAATGTACACATTTTGGCATCATATGAGGATCGAACATTCCTTCCGTAAGCAGCATGAGGCATTTCATTGTGAATTGGCGATGCTAAAAAATTTTCCACCATGCATAAACCTGAAAATCATCTGTCCAGTGTTTGAGAGAGAAATGAAACAGAGTCCTTAAGATTCTTCACTGAAATTTTCCATTCAATCGTGAAAAAAGGCAACAGACCACTAGGACGATCAAGGGGACAGATGACCCCGTCGTAGATCTCTCAACCTATAGGTGGAAAAGGATGAGGAAAGCGAAGACTTTCTTCTTTTTCAGCCTTCATGTATTGTTCCTCTAGACAGCTAGAAGGTAGGACACGGAGGCATATGCGGTAATAACACATAACAAAGCAAAGCAATTTCACGGTGCTCGTTATAACAGTTGAGTACGTATTTGAATTCTTTAAGCAGTGCTTAACAATTGGACGACCACTGACATATACCAAAGAATTTGATTTTTTATGAAAGTTAACTGATAGAAACTGCTTTATTTTGAGAGTTTATACGTTTGTTTCTAGAGGAAATATTTGTTGAAACAATTTTTGAGGTGAACGTTGACATTTATTGCCCGTTTAGTTTCCTCTTGAAGCGCTCAACAAGTTTTATGGCAATAAATCAACAACAATGGTGATTTGGCCGATAAAGTAAACTTCTGAACTAAAAAATAAATCAAATAGCACAAAACGATTCGAACCCACGACATATAAATGCCTGAGCTCGATTACAAGTGGAAGAGAGATCCATTAGATGGCAGCAGTCGTCCTATAGACTAAAACACACGAACAAAAACGATACAAGCGAATTTCCTGTAAAGTGAGACAGGATATATATTGCATATAAAATAGAACAAAACAATGCACGAATTTGGTCAAACTAAATTCGGAGATTTTAGCAATTGTTGTTCGCATGATATTAGTTAGCATCGTCTTGGCCGATCCCGTTTATTGAAGAGAATTAGCATTATTGGGTAATTGCGTTGCTTCTCATTTTTCATCGGAAGTAGTAAGTTCTTTTGCGTAACAGGGAAAGGGATACTGGGAAATACTTCTATTAAGCTCGATCCTGATTTAGACTTCGATAGCAACCGCAAAACGAGTAGAACCTAACTTAATCCACACTTAGTGAGAACAGCTGCTCCTACTGATAACAGAGGATTTATGAATCAAATTTACTATGTTGCATTCATCGCGAAACTTTTTTCGCCCTTTATTGCAAATTTTCGCTACATAATGCTCCAGCATAATGCTCTATAATACTGCCAACATAGTGAGCACTTAAGCAGGCGATGTAATGCGCTTGGTGGTTGTATTAGAAAGAAAGGAAACTTTCTTTACGCGCAAGAAGCAGTGGAATAATATCTCATGGTCATAAGCCGCCATCAGGTGATAAGCATAGGCTAAGAAACAAATTCTTTGATTTGAAAACTATTTTTTTAATCTTATATTTACTCCTCTCCTCTTTCATCTCTTCATCCCATATCCAATCCAATATCTACTACTCTCAAGCCCACATTTTCTCAGCTGATGATGTGCTTTTCGTTACGACACGTTACGACAGTGCTTTTCGTCCCTTAGCTAGCGATCGGTTTTTATTGCAGAACACATGTATCCCCAAAAACACTCTAAAAATCGAAAATTCGAAATCGCAGTGAAGGAAAGAAAGGGTGTTTAAGAAATCCTGATCATCGTTATTTCCGCCGAATATTCTTGACTAGAGTTGCATGGCAGCGAGGGAACTTCGGTAATCGCGATGAGAATTACAGCTTCCGCCCTTCTTCATCTGTTTGAAAATCTGACTTCTTGCTGGTCTTATCTTGTACTTTTAGTGTATGAAAATCATCCTCCTTGCCCTTTCTTGTGGAAGTACTCTACGTAAGCCCCTCGCGATTCTGGCCCAACTTTCGCCCTCAAATGGCCACTCGGAATTCACCTTCTTCTAATCCGACTCCCTCTGTCACCCTAGCACAACGATTATTTCAGTTCTGGCAAGGAAACGTTAGAAGTTTTGAGCGCCGCATCGTCGTATGCATACGGCTATACGCTCAAAATGAAATAAATAATTTGCACTAAGCAAAACTTATTTACATATGTCAATTTGAGTCTGATTAATACATGTTTGACACACAACTTTACAGCACCACTGAAATTTGCATCGACATTTGGTTTCGGTGTCCTTCGTGTAGCTGTTATAACCTCGGCCGCAACACAACACATCGCATCCATCCGACCCTGCAGAGCCTCGCCTGAAAACGACCACTGTAAACAGCCGGCTTCATATTTTATTCATTAATCACTATTGAACGGTTTTGGCGCAATAATGACTACGCTAAATAGATATATGCATACTCCCATTGACAGCGGGGGTGGAGATGCAGGCAGCGATATACATGTCTTGTATTTCCATCTTTAAAAGTATTTCATACAGCGGGGAAATCTTAGATTGATTGCGACACACACTTCTTTCTTCGTCGAGGATACGGTCTGCAAATTTCTTAAACTGGATCAACATCCACCAACAATTGCTTATAGACAGTTTGCAAATAGAAAAAAGAAGTAAATTGGTTGGATGCTTCATCAAGCATTCGTAGGCTTTTTGCGGCTTTCTTTTGGAATATTCTCTACTATCAAGTCTCTTTCATCTGATCGGAGGATGGGGGTTCGGGAGGTACAGAAGCAACGATTCACTATTATATTGGAAGATTTAAAAACCCTTTAGATATTTAACTAACTCAAAGCAGATGAGACCCTGAAATGTTTATGAATATTATGCTTACTGCAGTTTGATGCGCATTAATCACCAAAATACGAAGCGAAAAATTACTATGGAATGAGGTAAAGAAAGTGCTGAATGTTGGATGTTTTAAAATGATTGAGGCAACTTCTTTTGGCATTATTCACTTAATTTTGCCCCGTAGCAAATTTGAGTAGTGCAGATATGCCACATAAATGGAGTTAAGTGATGTGATTCTCCATTTCTATCCTACAAACAATTTTCAATAGTTGTATGTAGTCGAAAGAAGCGACAATGGTGAGTTCACGAAAGTGATCCAAAAAAAGTGCACCGGCATATTCGTCCTGTAGTTCCTAATGTGCCTTGCGCTCGATTTTCTCTACAATAGTCGGGGCTGTCGTCTAGAAAGACGAGTTCGGTTTGCAAGGCACGATTTTTCCGTTTACCGCCGCCTCCTTGTCGATCTCTCTTCCCCGGTTGACTCATAATTTGCATATTACCTCTAGCGTTAATCTAAACAGCATTCGTATAATCGCTAAAGGTTCTTTACTGTGAATAAGTATTTTGATTTCTTATACTTCTAAAACTACAATTTCTACCATTTTCAAGCATTACTACTGAGTAAAACAGTAGTTTATTTTGGGTACGCAAATCGAATCTAATAAATTTGTCTTTCCCAATGATTTGCTTCTTGATTTTCGGCAAGGTCTATCCTTAAACATTTACAACACTAGTCACTTTCTCGGTAATGAAAACCGATTTCTTACATCTCATAAGCTTAATTTAAAGCTTTAGCTTTTTAAGCCTTCATATTCCCCTCATAACAGTTAAGCACAAATTCGAGAAGAGGAACACTTTTAACCGCAAGAATGGGCTTGGGAAACAATGCAGCGTATAGCTCCCATTTTACAGCTTTGTGAGGCGGCATTTTCCCATCATATTTCGTTCATTGAAAAATATTTTAATAGGCATATTTCTTTTCGATTTCTAGAACATATGAGAACTTATAGAATAAAATCATGAAGCATGAGATGTGAAATGAAATTAAGTTTGAGGGCTGTATTCAGATTTAGAGCCCTCCTTAGGCAATAAAAAAGTGGAATTTTCAGCATGAAAAACGGATCAGTGCCGTGCTTATTGCACGATAATAAGGATCAGTACTCAACTCAAAGCATCAACGATCACTCCATTGGTCAATGACTCAACGCTGACATGAAATTATTGCTACTACTGCCGATAATCAAACAATGGACAAATATTTGAATTATTTTGTTCGACGACTGTTAAAAAAACGGTATAAACCGCAGATACTTGAGCAATTTTGTATCTATTAATAATTCCTTAGAGACAAATAAAAGACTTCCTTGCTGCGTGCTTCGAATTATCGCATCAGAAATAAACGAGAGTATTTGCATCATGAGCAATACTAATTGTGAATCCCTAAAAATTACCTTTTCCTGAAAACTTCTAACCTTTCCTATCCTATTGCATTAAGCGATCAAATGTTACTTACTTGAATTCGCTTAGCGGTTCTGTATTTGTTAAGCAATACGCCACCCATCTGTCGCATAGTTGGTAATTGCATCCAACATGTTTTCAGGTTACAAGCTCCACTAACTCCATGGCATTTGCATTTGGGACGGGTATGTCGTTTAATGAGCTGAAACCAATTTTTTCCATGATCGGTTCATTCAAAAAAAAGTTTTGCATTTCATTAAATACCATCTAGAATAATAAGCACGTTAGTCAATAGCAAAAGGTAAGGCAACATTAACCATCGGTAAAGTGAAGCCATTCGATTGTTATTGGCGAAATCGAATGCAAATAGGATCGCATTTAATGGATTAGCGCATCGGTAAACCCAACCGATATGCCAAAGCAAACATCTCAGTCGCAATTTCTGCGAAAGGAAAACAACAGTCAACGTTAACTATGGAAGCGTCACTTGCGCATTTGCACATGCTGCTTGTCTATGCATATGTTATATAAAATCTTTTGCTTATAATGCCACCCTAAATGTGATAGATGAATATGTTGGGTACCTCTCTTAGCATACGGGATGACGTTTATAGGAATATGCAATTCAAGGAAAGTGAAACATCGAAAGTGGTATAAATTCACCTAGCGTTCATCGAATAAATTTCCATAAGGCTCAAGCGAAATGTTGTGAGGAAAAGTTTCATTCACTCACTCACTCAGTGAAAATTGTATCTACGAACTTGAAGCAGAGAAAGAATCGCTAATATCGAAGGGGCAATTGTTGTATTTTTGGTCAAGCTCCTAAAGTATAAAAAAAAAATTGGCGACCTTTCTGCCAACTTCGTTATTCCAACGATTCATTAGTGAGCGGCCATGATCATTGGATCTTTTCGGAAATCCTTGCTCCTTCTCTCGAACGTCGATGAAATCGCGACTGAATCGGTATCCATATTCGACGTTATCTCCACAGCCTCCCCATGTCCATTCCGAGCTTACGCTACTCGGTTTCGCTGCTTGGCTACATCCGCACGACTGCAGTAGACCAAGACGACACCTACGTCCAACTTCATGAGTGACTCCCGCTGATAGAATCGAGTATGTGAATGCAGCTTCTCGAGACCCTACAAAAGAGGTTCTTCCTCCATCCTTATTAAATGGTGAAGAAGAAACGCATACTGTCGATGAATGATGAGTGATTCGAAAAGCGCGTATTTTACGCTATTTCTACAATCTTTCAATAGTGCGTTTAAACCTGAGTTGAGAAAAAAAAAGAAATATATTGATGCATTGATCTATGATTTTTTTCTTCAACGATAGGATGTATTTTAAGCAGTTAGGAAGAGTCAATGATCGTGTCATCGGATTAATGACCATCACTATATGCTTCTCTAGTCATCTATTCGCGTAGAAATTTCGAAAGTCGCTCCAAGTGAAACAAAACCAAGTTTGCGTGATCGTTATGCCCTATTTCGTAACTTGGCAACTGGATTGTCACCCACCCTCGCAAACACATCAATCAGCGCAGACTCCTTCCTGTTGCTGAACGTGAGGCTTATTAATGGGTGCGGATGTAAAGGAAATATGCTTCGGATTTTCGATTCACATGCCAGCATACTTGCACATATCCGCCATTTTGGGCAGTCCCTTTTAACCATTCAATTCTGTCCAAGCATGGGCTTAATTCTACTTGGAGCCCCTTCCCCGTTGGATTGTGGGGCACTCCTCATCAATCAACTACCGGTAGCCCAAGCGGGCAAAAGGAAGGGAAGCAGGACATGGAATAGCCGACCTGGCCAACTTGCAGAACGCCCATATAACTAAATAAGTGCGAGTTTGTGCGATTATAGTTAATTCTCATATTTTTTGCCAATCAAAAATGAAAAGATTTGAAAAAATAGTGGATATAGCTTCAACGGACACGTGTTTCTTCTTGTTCTTTTCCAACATAACTGTTTCTTATAACCAAAAATTGAGAAAAAAAGTTCAATAGTTAACGTAAAGGATCCGTATCAGATGAATGAGTGCCTGTGAAACATTCCATGGGGCTAGCTGCGATGAAATGCGCTCTCTGCCTTCCTTCTTTTCAACTGGTTGGACCACCTTTTAGCAAAACCAGCGAGGCTATTTCACTAATACTTCTACTGCCACTCTGATGTGAACACTGCTAGCAGAATTTTCGTTTTCCTGTCCCCATCCAGGTGTAAGTAAATTTCATCAAAATTTATACCTAAAATATTGGCACCTCTTGAAAGTATCCACATCCACAATACCTACAACTTACCAAAAATGCGCAGTAATTGCGCTGGAAATTACTCTAATGTGTTGATGAAACTTGAAAAAAAAACTTTATCCATAGTTGGTATGAATCACAAGAAAATTTCCGAATAGGTTCACAGTATACTCAAAAACTTGAGAGACTAAAATCGCTGCTTTAAAAATATGCAAAAAAAGCGTCAAAATATAATCAACGAAAACCATGCTCTTCGGCTTGAAATACTCGCTCGCCTTTCAGCTATTGCAAGAGTGAATATGCCGAAATACCATAAATGAAACAATCTGTCGTATAAATTCATTCTATATGGTATTATTGATGGTCAATCTCTCATACGTTCTAGCTCAAAAACGCAGCGAAGATGAAAGTGAAGTCATCGTTTGTTAACTTCCTGAAACCAAATTAAACATTACCAAGCTTATGGACAGGTCCAACATAGCCAGAACCATAAGGAGTGGAGCAATTCCATCTTTCGTTCTTGAACTGATGCTGACATTCCTGAAAATAATTGCATTTTGCAATTGCTTGGATTTAGAGAATTCTTTGAAATATCAAAAAACTACTTCTGTTAATGATTAGTTTAAGCACAAGCGCTTATGTATTAATTACAATTGCAAGATGTGAAGGGAGTCTTTTTTCGAATGGTTAGGATAGCCATTTTACAGAAATAAATAGTTCTTAGCCGTTGCCATTTTAGCTGAAAAAAAAACTGATATAGTAAAGGATCCGTTCCGTCATCACATGTTATTTAGCTGTTTGATTTGAATAAACAAAGATTTCATGAGAGCTAAAATTCTCATCTATGATCCTTCATTTCTAGCAACTTAGAAATCTGCGAATGATGTTTGTATAATGCTTACAGCTTTACTCTAATTTATGCTATAATTTGAGAATTGGTAAGTTCATTTGCTTATCGCTTATAGCATGCATATTTTGGTGACCTTTCTGCAAAGATTAGGCGAAAAATGTAGTATAGAGGGCATGAATACCATAGATTTTTTTATATATTTAATCCACGCTTCCTCAGAAATATGATTTTAGCGCTATGGACATATTTGGCTGGCTAATAAAATTCTTCTGCACATATTTGAACTGATTCTTGTAAAGTTGGATTGCTCAGATTGTGAAAAAAATACTGCGAGAACAACAGAAATCTTTTGTTTTGAAGCATTTGATCGAATAAATGTGCACAAGCGAAATTTCACAGCATTGATTTTTATTTTTATTTATAGGCAGTTGTTTATCTATTTGTTGTCTTTTTGAATTCTTTATGTTTCTTAACATTCTCGAAATCTTAAGGTGAGTTGGCTGAAGTTTAGATCTTCGCAATATCCCAAATATGTGGCTTTCTAAGTCTGCGAACAAATCGAAGCATAAAAAAAAGCGTATAACCTGGGTTTTTTTGCCACAGTTCATACACGTATTATGATTCGGAATTGTCTTGCAAAATATCGATCAATTTAATGAACTAATGCAAATGCTAAGACACAAAAATGTTTGTAGGAAGCATAAAATGATAATGTGTAAACAACTTTCATCATCTATACAATTTTTTCTCAGCTATCACTCTAAAAATGAGCAGAGACGAAAACGTTACGTTCTAATTTTTTCCGCTTGCAGCATATATCTATGGAAGAAATAGCTTTGTTTTCTTTACGATAAAATGATAGAATTCGTCGGCAAGGAATAGAGATAATCCAAGATCAAGGCCTAGATTAATACAATCTCTAAGGGTTTATTGTCAGACGGTCTTTACTCACATTGAACCTCACCCCAAACACCTGAGGGTTTATTGAGTGTGCACGTAAAATTATATGACACCATGAAGTTAGGAATATCCCACAGAGGCGTCTCATTACCTCACTGAAAGTGAGTGTAGTGATATCTATGACATATGGGTATTGCGCAACGATCTCGATTGACAGTCACTGAGATGGCATTTGTTAGCTGCTGTGAGAATTTCACCAATTGCATTTCCGCAGCCTAACGATGGATGATAAGTGAGAGAAACGATTATCGAGAAGATGCCTTTAGAATATAATACAATATATATCCACCTTCTATGTGGCCGATATAAGAGACACTCTTAGAACACAACGGCTCTTTACAATAGTACGTACACAAAACTGCGCATGCGCTATTAAAGAGTGCAGCAATTTAATTTCCACTGCTGATAGGATGGAGGGACTGCGCGACGTTTGAGTTCTCAACACTCGGTCACTCTTACCGTTAGCCGACAGTAAATATTTGATATTCTATGTTGACTTATTATAAGACTACTGTGCAACATTATGTCTACGGCAACAAGAATTCCTAACGCTTTTTGTGGTGCGAACGTAGTATGCATGCAAAGATAAATACCATTTCCGTATGCGGTTATATCATCGCCAATGCAACGCTATTCGAATGCCAATGTAGATGTGATAATTCTAAACTTTAAAGTATAATTCCACTATAAGATATTTGCATGCAGTTAATTTCGGCACGCTAAAAGAAAAATGCAACGAACCGCAATAGCAGCTTTAGCACCAGCACCAACGGCCGGCATGTGGTCTCTAAATAGCTCGCATATGCGAGCCTGTCCCGGTGATAATCCCTGCAAGTGCAAACACATCGGTCTCGGTCCGCTTCCTGCCAAGAGATTCGCTGTGCTTAGTTGTGCCACCGATGACCTTAATAAATAGTGTATCGATATGAATATGCACGCCAATATACATTCCATTAAGAACAATCGAGAAGGAATTCACTCAGTTGCTATTCATCCAAAGCTTCAATTTTTTCCGGAGAGGAATTATGTCGCATTTATCATAAATGTCAGCAGTTGAGCATAAAGCATAAAGCATAAACATAAAGCATAAAACATCAACAGCAATTAAATCGTCGACTGAACGCTTCGAGCGTAGTTATCGACGAAATGTAAAAAAGATTTGTCTTTTTTTTTATTACTGCATAAAGTATCTTGTTGGAGTGATTTTGCGGCAAATTTCAGTATATGAAATGATGAGTAGCAAGAAGCGATTGCAGATAATAATAACTAGTTAATGCGGAAGATTGTGGGTATTCTTGGTGATTAACTGCATGTTTAATGAAATCATCTCAGAATAACAGCCAGCTATGAGCAAGAAGTTGAAAAGTGATCCGGCTCTAACGGCATAAATGCACGAGTCCTGCCAACGAAACCCGTGTATTTCAAAATTAATTATGAATGTCATTCCTGAGATCTTCATGCTCAAAAAACTGTTTGTTGAATGTGGCAGGGCGTTGAATATTCTTAGGGTGATACTGTGATAAGTTAAAAGCTTTTCGTCGTCGAGGATTGATAATCGCTCGGAGGATTTTAGGCGCTACCATGTTCTGAATTTCCTCTGCAGTTGCAAATTTCGGCTGCGATCTGAC
This sequence comes from Baylisascaris ailuri, assembly GCA_022845575.1. Classification (NCBI taxonomy): domain Eukaryota; kingdom Metazoa; phylum Nematoda; class Chromadorea; order Rhabditida; family Ascarididae; genus Baylisascaris; species Baylisascaris ailuri. The sequence continues at coordinate 29,349 of JAAVTS010000307.1, forward strand.
CGATTCTGACCGAATTGCCGCAAGGGATTCGAAGACCCTTTTTCCGCATCTTAGCTCAGCAAAAGCTATGCAGGAAATCACAGTTTCGGGAAATTGGTATCAAACTAGGCACTTTTTTGAATAATATGCAGTGTGGGGCACAAAACTACTTCGTTTTTTCAGCTTGGTCCATGGATGCCGCGAAGAAGGCAAAAAGCATTGATCCACAAGGTTCCGTCAAAATAGCTTTTGGGTGTGGTAGAAGGGATATGCTTTACAAAAAAAAAAATCTCTGCTCCAGCAGCACTGGAATTCTAGAGCTTCCATTAGCGATATAATTGCAGACGCTGTGGAAGGATGTGAAGGGGGAGGAGGGTGAATGTTGAAGGGCCGAGTTCTGGAATTAAGGAACAAATTGGATCTCGGCGATCAAATTTATAAGCAAATAGGCAGATGAACACCTGGAAGTAAACAGCCTTCAAATGGGCTTTTCAGCAATTGTGTGATCATAAGTAAAAACGATAAAAAACATAAAAGACGTAAATATCGGGTTAATACGTCAACAGAGAGGTATCCCCAACAGTAATAAAGGACTCCGATAGTTGGCTCCTAGGAATCGACTTTGGGCCTGAGAAGAATTGGAGTAAAGCAGACGGCGCTCTTTTTCCGCGAGGTTGGCAACTGCACCAGTAAATTCTTTTTTTCGGAAATTTACAGTCAGAGTGCTGGATCTGAATCTAGAGATTTTCCTGAGGTGAACTCGGAGTCGCTTTGTTTTGTCGCAGCTAGTCATTACTCGTTCCTGCCTGAAGCGCCTTGCAGCCGTAAATAATACTTACTAAAACCGTGTTCAGAGCGACGTCACGGATAAACTGCTTGCGTGTTTCCTTAGGAAAAACGCGTAATATTTTGTCACTATCAATTGTGGCACGATAATAATTAGAAGTAAGTTGCATTTTGGATAGTTAAACCATTCAAAATGTGAATTACTTTGCAATGCTCTCTCTTCGGTCCTTTATTGAACAATTCAAAATTGTATAGCAAAGAATTCTTATGTACGATAATTTCCAACATACGTATGAATGCAGTCAAAGCAGATTTTGATTTTTGAGTTGTTTTTTTTTTTACTTCGCATAAATGCACAAAATTTTCCTGGTGGAAATATTCATGTTTATTTCAGGTGAAGTGATTTTTTCAGTGAATGTTGCAAACTTTTTTTTTGCAAAATTTTACTGATGAACGTCAATAAAAAAATTATTCAGACTGAAAATCGGAACGTTATGTATAATTATTAACTTACCACCAAGATGCGTCCAATACGCAATTGCTATTAGGCAGAAATATTAATATAAGCAAAAGGAGTGATAAGAAATATTCCATCTGAAAGTAAAAATTCATTATAATATGAAAAACACGTGTTAATCTCTTGCCAATAAAAACAAACAGTATTGAAATAGTGGGAAAGATTGCAAAGAATTTCGATTACATGCAATCCCACCGACAACGCACCAATTATATATAGTTCGATCAGTAAATAGTAAGATGCAAAGAAAGGCAAGTCGTAACGATATTGATTCCCTTGTTGATTGACCCTATGAATGCAACAATAAAGCTGTAAGCCTATGTATTATTCGCTACTATTCATATAAGTATTTAAAAACTCAAAACCTCTGGATACAATTTGGAAGGGATCTAAAGTGGACGACACTGAGAACGAAAATCGTTAAAGATTGCTGCCTATGCCCTACAGCTATCTATATCCCATGAAATACTGATTGGTTAATATTGGTTTAATTGTAAAAAAAATTTATCTCACAACATAATCTTTCAAGGAATTTATGCATCCGATGAAAAGCTAGTTTCGGATGTTATCCTAGAACGTGTTCCGTTATATCAAAATTTTACCACACATCGAAGCTCACTACGTTTGCGATCACATATGCCGATATGCGTGTAGGTGCGTTTACATGTGTTTCCTTGTGTGTGTCCTCATGCATATGTGGACGTGTATCGTAAAAGACTACTTATAAGCATAATTTTGAAGCGACTACATCAGTTCAAATTACTGTAGTTGTAAAATATTGAAAAATAAAGTTACTAAAGAAAAAAAGCATATTGATAATGTGCTCTTTAGTAGTATTCTCAAACAACACATCATTCAACACGATCGAAACTATATTTATACTCATTGAATGAAGAGGAAAAGAGGAAGTGAGTGAACAACAATTAGTCACTTTCATTCGTTGCTTTTATTTTTTAAGTATCAATTTTGCCGCCTCAAAAAAACGTGCGAAAAGAGATGAGCAATTAAGGGGGATTGATGACAACGAGCAAAAACCAAGCAATCAGAACGCGGCTGTTTAAAATGGATGCAAATAAATATTTCAATTAAAAAAAAAAAACAAGCCTAGATTGTTTGGCAAACATACATTCATCATTTCAGTCCGCTTTCATCGAATTAAAAAGTTAGGAGTGCAGTCTTGGCTTTCTTGGCCATCTTCCATTAGTGCGGTTTACTTCAACCGATTTCGAGTTGAACAAACTCAACTAAAGCAGCGTAACGATGAAACAATTACCGTGAAAATTTTTAGTTCACTTTCATGTAATGAGAGTCATCCTTCATGGACTAGATGATGGTCTTAAAATGGAAATTTGCGCAGTCTTTGGTGAGGCGCACTTTTAGAGAGAAATAAGGGCATCATGGAAGGAGAGGAAATGTATAGTTTATCCCTGCATTGATAGGGGACGCGTCTTGATGCCATGGCCGGAAGATCGATGGTCATTATGGTGCTTTGTTGGATCAACAAAAATGCGACTACAATTGACGGCAATCGATGGCGAGATACTGCGACATGATTGTCTCGACGCAGAATAGTGATCCATCGTCTGCTGCCACTCGACGGACGCGGTTTCCGCTCCAACAAGCGGTTGTATCGCAACAACTTAAAATTTTTTTTGCTGCATTTTATAAGAATTTCCGGTCGAGCAAAGAAAATATGGAGGATTTTAAGGGACTGGGGAGGATACATGAGCTGACAAGAAGTATCAAACGGAAGTAAAGCACTCTATTTTACCATCTTGAGACTTGCTTCAAAGATGCAACCTTTTGCAATCATTGAGTGGACAGTTCAGGAAAACGGATTCAAATCAACGAGCATTACACAAATGGATCGCTGCACAAGGGATTCACCACTGCTAGAATCACTAAAGGCACTGGCCTATTTGCACCTTTCTGATTTCCATCTAAACTCACTTATTCCGAGGCTCTCATTGAGCTTCGTTTAAGACGCACGTAAAAGTGCAAGATATCCTCCGCATATAACCATCGATTGTAAAGGAGGGATCATTGAGATTATTACAAGTTTTAAAACCCTTAAACAGCGTTAATAACAGGAAAACTTTCGCTCGAGAGAGTGCGAAAATGAATCAAGAGCCACAGAAGTTTCAAACCCTGATATCAGCACTTCTCATCGTTGCAACAATATTTATTAGGGTTCAGGTACGTACACAAGGAAGTTAACAGTGATGCAGAAAATTTTGCGGTAGTTCAGCGTACGAGGAAATGTTCAATTTTTGGTGATATACATAGCAAAAATATCTTAACCAAACTCTATAAAAATCACTTGCAGGATAACATATGAAATACTCAAATGGCATAGAAAATGTTTGAAAAATACGATGACGAATATTGAACTATTCAGTGAAATAATGCATTATGATTTTACAGAAGTTCTTTTTTCGGGGAATTAATCACAAAATTTGCACGCAAATATCAAAAAGCAATCATCAAATCATAAATAGAGTGAGCTTTCCGGCTTTTTCTAAAATTGTTAGTGGCATAGAGGAGCACAGGCGTTATGAATGATGGACTGGTGACCTAACACCGAGCGCCATTCCGTGAGAAGCATTTCAGAATCGCTTAAAACTGGTCGATGGTGCAATTTGTCAAGAACCCGCTATGACTTTCAGTTCTTTTGTGTAAGATGGAGACCAGTTGGAATACGCCATAGCATAGAATGCAAGTGCTCGATCACCGTTTTGTATCTACGAAAATCTTTTTGAGTGCAAGAGTGTTGAATCTGTCTTGAGAGGTCATTAGAAGAATGTGATGAAGACAAATTAGGGAATGAGAGATGGATTTTCTTAGTACATTGTATATCAAACTTTAGGCCGAAGCTTTTAGAACAACAATTGAAATTCGAGTATTCACTATGAACACTCAAAGAACAGCAATAAAATGGTCGAATTGAAATAGAATTGCTATTAAAAGCGCTTATGTTTTCATATAACTATTTTAACAGATTATGAAAATAGGACGAATTTAGTACGTTCATTAGCTAAATAATTTTCTAACAAAGTGAAGAGTCAAAAAAAAGCTTAAATTTGAAGAATACAATACTTCATGCGTTCATGCTATAAATATCTTTCAAATATCGGTCATTATAAAGGTCTATGAACATTGATCTATATCAAGATTAAACGATTGATGAATTCTTTTATTGCATAAGAAAAGTGGATTTATGAACAACTAATTAATAGAATGGTTTAATTGAATACTCATCGTTATCGAACATTGAAATGATCGACAATATCCAAACATAAAATTTACTTCAGCAAATCATTATGTACTATAATGTGCTATTCTCAGTCTTGTGATCTATCGCTACTCGTAGAAATGCATGCAGCAAGTCATCTAACATGATGTGCATGTAAGAGTGACAAAAATCGGACGATATCAGTAAATAAAGGGAAGTTGAGCCAGATAGCTGTAAGTGAACATGTTCATTGAACTAATGGAAGGATAACTTCATGATTAGCGTATATATTATGAAGTAAATTATGATGCACTTGTATAAACAAACGAAGAGAAAATTTGAATGTGACAATGCCAAACTTATAAAGTACGGTTTTCGAATGCATTCCTAGGATGTTTGATGCGATATTGCATAAGAAATTAAAACAGGCAAGTGAGAAAATTAAATGTTAAAAATATGAAATGAGTCAATAGCGCTGAAAGGTAGGTGTTTCCTATCGATGGTAAATTGATGGACTAGACGCTGAAGAGGGATTAGTGATCAGGTCAGTGCTATACAATAAAATATCCGCTTGCTATGCATACGCTCCATTTGAGTTTGACCAGATCATCAACGTCAAGGTTACTACTAGAAATTCTCTTCCACAAACAACATCCATTCCATAAATGCAATAAGAAATTTCTGCTCGGTTACGGTATCTTAAATGTAGTGGAAAACAATATATATATATATATTGTTATATATATATATATATATATATATATATATATATATATATATGTCGATATGTCTGT
>JAAVTS010000307.1:34854-65115 GCA_022845575.1 Baylisascaris ailuri
AGGCTGATACTCGTTAAATGCACAAGTGAGCGCAATTTTTTTAAATTCACAATCTGCGACTTCGATTAGACCTATGAATTTCACGTCGTTCTTTTCCACCCAATAAATAGACAGGTCTTTGCTATGGGTTACATGAAAGTAAGAAGGAAATTTTCATAAGTAGAGCTTTCAATTTTTCTCAGCAGCAGAGAGGTTGGATTCATAAATCATTTGCGAAACGTCAGTGAAGAATGGTTTGTTTACGACGTAGATTGCGAATCAGTGCACACTTGATGAAGAATGAAGAGTTAGATTCACAAAGACATTTTTTCAATGCAGAATAAACACCGTAAAGCGAGCGAGAAAAAATGAGGATTTTTTGAAATTTGCATAAATATTTGTGACACCAAAAATGAAAAATGACACTGCCAGAAATTGTAAAATGCTAGTTTCTTCTAATTAGTTTTCTAAAAAGAACTCATTCGTTTACACTAGCTCATCGATCAGACTTATGTGAAAGGTACCACGAAAAGGTGGGGAAGCCAGATCTGTTAGAGCAATTCATTTTCTGAGCACTTACTAATGAGAACGAGACTACTAGATGGTTGATGATTTAAAAAATCCCACAGTTGAGGGTTCAACCATCGATCGATTTATGCCTTAAGCGTATTGGTGGGAATGCATCTGTCGAAATGTTTGGGTCTGTTGGCTTTCAAGCATTTTCAAAACTTACAACTCAACACAATAACTAGTTCAAGAAATGCAAAAAAAAAAATCATCGATGCAGCAAAATATAATGTGGGTACAGCAATCGCGAATATGAAGAAATACCGCGTAATTTTTATAAATTGCTTTAGCGCTTAATTAAGTCATCGAAAAAAGTTCAACAGCCAAGATGAAAGTGGCCAAAATGAAGAAAGATGGCTGAAAGCAGAGTAGAAAAATTTAGCGACCTAACGAGTAATCGATTAACAGCGAAATCGTCAACTCATGAAAATTAGTCGAGATTCAGCCCGAAGAAATCTTACGAAAGTCACTAGCTCGTGGCTGCTCCCTCCCTGAACGTGCCGAGATCGCCGTAGATTGATGACGGTTTTCTCACCTGCCCGTTGAAAAGATTGATTATTTCAACGTTTGGAACAGTTGGGAAAAATGCCAAGCAGTATCGAGCTGTGTGACATATTCACGAATTCTGCCACTTCCAGCTGTTTCCAAGTTGCTATCACTTAACATAAAGTATTTTCACTAGAAGTTTTACTTGTTAGATTAATTTCGATTCACGAAATAGGAATAGCGTAAGTTTAATGCGATATTTAACCTCATCGATCTACCACTAAGCAATTGTTACTCGAATCCAATTTCAGAGAATTAGATCTTGCGAGGGTATATTAATCGTGAACATAACAACGAGGAATGATATTGAAAAAATTACATTCATGACTGATGACAACAAAATTCGTGAGTTCCTTTTCAATAGCAACGGTGGCTTTATTCCTAAATTGGGGAATAAAGCAGTATTTTTTAATTAATCGCATAAACAGATCATATACGCATATGAATGATGACCACCAATCAAAGAGGAATTCAGCGGAAGAAGAACGATTGATGGGTGATAGGTAGAATGAAGATAGATCACTGTGATAATCGCATGCCGTATCGTTGACCATTGGTGATTACGACAAATAGTGCTTCGTCTAGTCGAAACAACTCATTGATTGACGGAAGCTTTCCATTCCTCATTGATTGTTATTGTAACTAGGAAACAATCGATGTTTTGTTATAATCTTTTTTCTTGCAATTCTGTGAAAATTGAAAACGGCTAACCAAAAAATCGCCTGATACTCTTTATGTAATCTAAAGCATTGAAGACGCCATCTCATAGAGTATACATGAATTAACTTAATACATCACTAATATATACTATTTCATAAACACTCATCCAATATAATAACATCAGAAATGAAAAAAAAAAAAATGCATCTTTTTCTTAGCGAATTGATGGAAAGTGTAAAAATTGTCCCAAGGTATCTTATTGAAAAACACTTTCAAGAAATGATATTCTTTTTACTAGATTCATTATGAACAATAGTAACCAAAGGAAAGAAAATTTTTGCAGGTATAAGCCGCTTAAGAACGGGAGGACCCTCCAATTCTCCTCGCACATTACAGGAATGGCTCTTTATTACGCACTACCTCGTCTATCTCACCACGTTCCCTTCGTTTCTGGCAATCCGCTTGATTCCTTCCCCTCTGATATCTCTATTATTTGCTCAGATTCGAATATTATTGAAATTTCGCTTTTTTCCAGCCATAAGTTTCTTACTTGTTTTCTTCTGCACTCTCACGTAAAATTCGACGCGAAAGCTTTTCGTTAGAGATTCTATATGATTTCTCTTGACTGTATTATCGACACTCCCATCCCTTTCTCCTCCTTAACTTTTGCCATCAGCACACGTTAATCAATACTATGACAGTGATGCATTTCAAATAATAACGTAGTAATTGTGAACATTTAATGCATGGATATTGCACGAAGTAGGGTGGTATAGAAAATATAGTAAGCAAATATCTAAGTCGTAATGCGCACTTCAGAACGGCGAGCAATAGATAGAGCACTTCGGGAGGGTGATGGGCGGTATACGTAGGGAGCAATGTTGGGAGGCGGACACGCTGCATATCAGCATCGACCGATGGTCACCTCCTATCAGTGTTGCCGTATTTAGTGATCATCACACTCTTCACTATACGCCATACTCGCATTCGAGTTCCATTTATGAGTGAAGCAATCTGGTTTACTCATTGATAGAACTAATTAAGTCCGAAGCAAGTTCACGCAGATGTCATATGCGCAAAAATAGGTTGGTCATAATGAAAGCAGTTTGCTAATCAGATTAAATTACAATATTTGATTATGCTGACAAACATAATATTCATTATTTACATAATTTCAGCGATAAATACGAGCGAAACACTTGTATGCGGTACAGAATGAAATTTTCCGTACGACTACATGCCTTGATATAATGGAATGCTTTCGACGTGGACACTAAGGTATCTGAATAAAACTACCAACAGTATAGGTGAATATAAACGCACGATCGTTGAATTCAGCAGAAATTCTTCGCAATGAACGGGCTGTGTATTTCAATTTGGTATGACTGGAGCAGAGAATGGGCACTGGTTTGCCAATTTGAGCAACTCAAAAATATGATGCAGTATCCGGAGTGTGAAAATGTTGCGACTTTTTCATCATGTTAGTGTTGCAATGTCCACAATGAAATATGAGCAAGACTCTAATTGCAAATGATGACTCACAGGGTATCAATGCATTGCAGGCTTGGCCACATCGATAATGATGAATGCTGTTTTCAGTTAGACATCATCAGGTGCTAGGAAGAACACAACTACGATGGCCAGATGGAATGAGCTGCTTGCAATAGCATAAAAAGTATATTAATCTTCTCAAGATCAGCGACAAATCGCTGCTGTTTTAGTAACACAAGAAAAAAAAAACGGCATTACAGCGACTGAATAAAATGGGCATATCTATGCGTTCACCTAGCACATTCTGCATCTAAACAATGAGAGGACTATACGGCATGGATCGAGTTGAGTTATGAACGATTGAAGAAGGTGTTGCCAAATTGACTGATTGATATTATCGCCCGAAAACTAATTAGTAGTGAAAGTAAATAATTAACAGAACCCATGTGATCATTCTTTTCTCATTTTCCTTGATTAAATGGACTCGTATATTTTCCAAAGATTTATTAGTGTTTACTCGAACAAAAATCAGTTAAATAAACGAGGTATCATGTTATTCCTCGAAATAGGACGACTTGACACCGATGTTTTGGCGGCGAGATAATTAAGCATTATGGACAGTCTGACGAGGAGAGGTTTGGCGCTGGGATGCTTAGAAGCTGGAGCAAGATGCCGGCTAATGCTAGCATAGTTCAATTTCCTTTTGAGATGAAATTTAGACCATTTCGAAATAAGGTATATTTGCTCAAAAAGGATTCATCTTAGAGAGGGTTTCGATAAGCCGAAATGGATTATATCACAGTATGAGACCTGTGTGCTTGTCAGGTTGTAAAACCGTATAGATGTTTTTATGGTCAATTCAGTGCCTCTCTTCAAGCGTCTTTTATATTCCGAACGGCCATAACCCAACAAGAGCCATCTCCGTTGCGCTGTTGGTTTTCTTACCGGAAAACACATCACTTGATAAGATTACAACGCGCCTATTGCAAGAAATTCTGCGCAACCGATGCCGCATACATTAATAAATTATAGGGAAAAATTGGCGCAGAGTTTCCAATGGCTTTTTTTTCTCAGTATGAATGCGACGAATAACAGGTAGCAATCGTTAACGATTGTTCGAAAAAAAAAACCCTGTAGCATTTTTCCTAATTTTTGGAGCGAATTCCAATTATAACACGAAGAAATTGCGAAGATAATAAATGAAATTCGTAACTAAGAATTTGCCGATAAGTTCATTCTCTACAGAATATTAGACTGCAGGATTTGAGCTGAAGTGATGATGTCATACCCAAATTTGTGAGTTACACAAATATTATTGCTCAATATTGTATAAAAAAAATGAATTTTTTAAAATTTCATTTGCAACAATATAAGCAGTACTGACTATCATATGAGAACGTTACAGAGCGATAGTAATATGGTGAGAAAATTGCATTGATTATTTCTACAGAATTAATAAAAGTACACACGTTTCACTTTCCAATTTATTTATCTTCATTATAACACGCTCTTAAAAACGATCATTACTATACACCACAACTTTGTTGCATATAATGGAACTTCGTTCACTTCGCCAAACACTGCCTATGAAACCACTGTATTATGTTTGTTAGCTTCTTGATATGCATCATTTTCTTCAAATGTGGCAGCAAGCTATGAATGGGACCCAATTGTACCAGTGCGGATTGCAAAATATCATGTGCCTGTTTTCTACGACATCCTGACAGACTACAACATATAACAGCATGCATAAACATCAGTGCATGTTTTTTATAGATTATAAGTATATAACAACATGTGATTTTGTATGCTGCCACATATTTAATCACAGCAACTAACTGCAGATAATATTCGCAGCTTGTGGCATTCTAGGCATATTGTACTAACAGCAATCATCCACATAACATTTTAAAAGCCTTTTGCGTTTTTGTTTGAAGGGAGGTTCATCAAAAAAAGAGGAAGAGGTGCCAGTGCATGAAATAGAGAGGAGAATTTATTTAAATTATATTGAGAGGGGTTGAACCCACAAGGAGAGCAGTCTTTCTGCTCAATCGGCTTAAGGGAAGTTCGGCGACAGACCTCGAACATTTCAAATAATAAGTCGCAATCAGTCGCCAATCAATACTGGGAAAGACGGCGAAAATTTGCAAATTTTTGGCTGAAAATTACTCATGTGAAATATTTCGCTTGCATAGCATCTTTTTCTCATTCAATTCGAGCTAGTTTTCCGAAAGTTGAGAGGAGATATAACTGCTTATATGAGAAAAGAACTCATTGGCGATAGATAGGGTAGTGTTTGATGAAAAAAAAGAAACTCCTAAGAGGAGTGGATGAGGGGTGGGGTTGGGATGATCTAAGATGATATGTGAAACGTTCACAGAGATGAATAATGCAATAGCGATAAAAAAAAATTGATGATAGTGCTAAACGTTGTGGCATATAATAAGTGAACGCCTATTGGTTTTAGAGATGCCATCGATCAACACCACCAATCAAATTGCGCTCGTTGATGATAAATATTCCTCGATTGCTCCTCCAAAAAAAGGGTCATTATGAAAAAGTGTAAATTCCTTTTCAAAATGAGCCATTAATTTTAGAGTGGAAAGTAACAGCACAGAAATATGAAAACGATTCCGATAATATTTCTTTCATTCTAAAACGATTACGCTATTAGATAATTGCACAATTCGATGCATTCGAATGCACAACTTCTATAGAAATTTATTAACAACAATATTTTGATGCTACTTTCAGTGGAAGAATTATTTTATCGCTATTCCATTATGGCATCTAGAATATCAAACGATGCAAAGATTGCATCAAATTTGCATTTGTAAAACGCATTGTGGCAACGTCATTTCTCCTCATGTACATGCGCTTGTCTGTTTGTCTATTTATTCGACAGATAGGACACGTTTTCACCTCGACTGCTTGAGCAAGAATTAGAAGCATGATGGACATAACGCAAAGTATGAGTTGAATTCCTTCCTACACACGTTTAAGGCGTTTTATTTTTCGAAAAGTATTATGGGCATTAAAATTTGGGAAATTGATATATACTTCACGCCGGTTGAATCGACATATTCTCCGACGGTGGTCACAAGGAACGAATATTTCTGGAAGATTTATGTGAACGATCGGATCACTTGGAACATAAATGTATTATTCTACGTGATTTATTACTTTCTGCTTTATGAAACTGGTTGGTTAGACGAGCAGAACATAAATGCACAGCGATGCAATTCCTTTGGTGCGCTTCTTCGCTTGCTTTTTGATTATTTTTGATACAAATTGTTTGCACTCAAATGTACCATAAAATGAATAAGCGAAATTTATCCTGTCACCATTGAGAAAGAGGCCTAGAAAACGAGTTTATTGCTTCGAGAATCAAGCAGTAAGTTGGTCTGAAAGGTAGCGCATCATTAGGAGTTTATCTTTGCTTTCTGAAAGGTTAGCGAAGATATGACTGAAGATTAAAAAACAGAAGTGCGCTTTCTACCTGACTTCTTAGCATAATTTCTAGGTTACACTTTTTCAGTTGATATGAGAGTAACATAGCTCATCCAGCGCTTTGCTGCTGAAGGTAATGGGAGAACTAACACACTTCAGCAAACTGAGCCAATATTGAATACATTTTGCCGAAGCGACTAAGTTGCACTCAAAGAAGCAGTTTTCGACCACAGGACCACCACATAAAGAAAAGAAGAAATGTAACCTTTAACATATGAAATTAACAGTTAATCCGATTTGGACAGTTGTTACCATTCACCTACACCGAGAATAGAATTCGTAGTCCTTCTGATTCGAAAACTAGAAGCGCTAATTACCGAACTCTTTTTTTTTTTTTTTGAATGGCCAATATGAGCGGCATGATAGGCGATATAGGAAAATTGCCTAGTGCGGAAAGGGAAATCCAGATGAGGCAAGACGAAACGTAAAGCAACGGCAAATGCGCACGATGCACGTGCAAACGACAGCTATGTTATGAAGGTGCTAAGAAGCAAAAAAAAAAAAAAAAAAGAATTCTTCACCGATAACTATGCATCGTTCTACGCTATGCAACGAATGCATATACATTTATCGCACTGCATCACTTAGGCCAATCAAGATAATTTTGACCACTAATACGGACATATAGGCTTTTAGTATAATTTGTGATCTGTTATAAAGGAAATGTGGTCCACAGATCAAAAACGGTAAAAGTGTTGTACTGAGATAATACTAACGTAAAGTCCTTTATGTGCACAACGTTAGAATAGACCAAGATGGATATGGCGCTCCGGGAAAACGGAATTGAGAAAAGAGAGAAAAATTTTTTAAGGCAAAACCAGACATCAGCAGAGACGTAATAGACGACTGTTAGGAGACTAGATAGTTGTTAAGAATGCATGAAGTAAGGCGCGAATAAATTACCTATGAGAACAAAAGGTGACCACATTTCGGCCCTTATCCGGTGAAATATGCACCTGAGTTATAGGCGGGCCATCGTCAGAACGAAACGCATAACCCTGTTAGCATAAGGATCTATACAGACAGCTTAACTAATAGTAGAGAAAATTGAAAACGAATGGAAAAGTAACTCTTATCTGAACAAATGAAAAAAGTAAAGTAAGAAAAATTGCAGTAAATATAAAAGTTCTAAACGATAACATTAACCTCGTCACCACAGTTCAAAATAATAAAGGAAAATCAAGGATTAAGGAAGGCATAATAAAAAAACCATTATATAAAGTAAGGTACATTTATAATTTATCTATAAACTTAGAAATAGAGTGCACAAGAGAATAAAAGTTAATATATTGAAGCATACAGTCGACATAAGTGGAACATAAACATATGTGATGATAGCTGATAATCGATAAACCTAACTGTAGATGTTAACCCCCTTGACCATGTAGTGATAACACGTAGAGCAATATTTATTTGATCTGTGTTTAGTACTAGACCTATCGAAGCAATATGAATAACACTTGAAGCTCACTAAAACATTCTCAAGCAGAAATACTAATATAAAATACTAGAACAGATTCTAATGCTAATACAGAAACTGAAATTAGGTTATAAATAAAACAGATCCATGGATGGAGGATGGAATATAGAAGCTATAGGATAATTTAACGTTATGATGCAAAGTTACATGAATAAATGTTCAGTTGAGGAATACAGTATTGAAGAGCGATAATCAATAAACCTTGGTATACATGGTCAAAGCATGAAGTAGTAGCAAAAGTAGAGCAATATTTATTTAATGAATCTATAGAAATAGCTCTTTATACGAGTGACGTTTAGGGTTACACATACCAAAAGGATTTAAGCAATACGAATGGTCGATGAGCGTAAAAATTAATTAAATGAGCATGATTTACTAAATGTAAAAATTTGTGAGATGATTAGGTTTTCGTGTATAAAAAGTGGAATGTTTAATGTCCAACTGAGTGTATCTATTCATTGAGAAACTAGATTGATCTATTTTATCATAGACACTTGAAACGACATCGTTGGGGGTGACACGTATGTTTAAGTCCATAAAATTATCTGCGTTGCCTTCATATGTAATCTTAATGTGTAGTGAGTCTCCATAAATTAATTTAGCAATGTCGTTTATGTGAGGATGCATATTTCAGATGCACCTTATAGAACTAGAACATACAGGAGAGGATTGATGATGAATGTGGGTTCTAAAAGGTTTTTCGGTAGTTGTGCAACAGTAAGCATTAAGCAAACAACTTTGCCTCAATGCTTTACATTATGCAAGCATATTGAGGGCAAACACCACAATCAATTTTATTGAATGATTTTTGCATTAGGCAATCAGTGAGCATAAGCTGAAAAGTAAAAAGATAGAGGAAAGCGTAGTGATCGCCCTCGAGAGACAGATGATCGACGCTCGGAGCTTTTCAACGAGGTAACAATGACAGATCAGCACCGTGAGCACGCTTAATTGGCGACTCATCGATCTCAATTGTCGATTTGATGCTGAGCACTCCTTCCACTATCACCACTCACCTCAGCTCACTATCCCACTTCCCGAGCACACCACAAACAATAAACATCCACTTCATTAGGTGCTAATTTTAAGAAGGTTAGCTTGAATTAACGAAACGCCTTCATCTCCGCCAAGAAACCTTCCTGTTAGTGCACTTGAGTGAAGCAAGCAATACCTCCCAGCACCTGAAGTGCTGAGGTTCTAATGAAACATGGCGCTTGATTGCTCCTCAGCAAGCAACTAATTCCATAGCAGCTATATGAGCCATGTCCGCCAACATGCCTGACGTAAATACTTCTTCGAGATTGAGTGCTAACGCAATGATACGCAGGTGTTGTATCGTGCAAATTGAGTGCTAACGCAATGATACGCCAAGATCGTAGTTTCTCGAAAATTGCTCATCCGTTGCACCATCATGTGAACGTAGACAAATGAACAATAGACAAACGCACCATCATGTCACCATCATGTGAACATAGCACAATAAGACAAATCAAATTAAAATGATCTCCTAATAGAAGCAAAAACCTTTGAGCAGTATATTAACTGCAGAATGTTTTTTAGCACTCATTTCTTAGAACAGTTGTGATTTACTAGAGTTCGTGCCAATGATGCACGAAAAAATTGAGTTCAGTTATTTTGCGTGTAACTGCTAAAAACCTCTCTAGTTATGTCGCTTTATCTTCTTTCGCAAGTTTATCCTCTACTATGGGCTACTTCTTGCATCATTGCTACAGTAAGTTGGCTACTTACGATAGTACTTTGAGAGTAATGAAGTTTCTTGACAGTAGTTTTAGGCAAGCAGTAGAAAAGATCCACTAGCTGTTGAATGCGTTCCTCTTAAAACTTTATATCTTATGCGCTTTTCAAATTTCGATTTGAAAGGTATACTGTGGTAAAATTGTGTTACAATTTGTTTACTCGGTAGTTTCGATCCGGAATACACTAATGGCAAAGCTATGAAATTTATTATATGTGATTTACAGTCTACGTTTACTTCCTCAACTATCGTATAGTAATCTAATAATTTCGTCTTTTTTTACACCTGTGCTGCTATTGTAATGATCGTTTTTTTATAGATTTGGATGACATATGAGCTCATTGTTGCCTATTCTTTATTATTTATTAGTGATTCGTAACGCCACTTGATCAAATAGGCATGCTGTTCTGGCATATTTGCACAGTTTTTTTTTAGATGTTTTCCTACAACAAGATGAAAATAGTAGTTCTATACTACCAGGTATCATGCGGATTTACGATGCAATAATAATGTATTGTTAAATATCGTACTGTTACTATCTATATGCTCTAAAGTTACAGCATTCTGCAGTGATGGCTTTCTATATTCACTAAGCTACGCTACTGTCATAGTGTTTACTGTAATACAGTATCGAAATTCATCAGATAGATCTTTGGCGAGAAAATATATTAACATAGGTGAATACATTTTAGATCATGAAAATATATCTCTCGTATATTCTGAAGGAAGGAAATTAGTACAATAAATTAAAAACGTCCTTTAAACACACAACTTTAGAAGTTGCCAAATATCGTTTGATAAAGGGGTAGACATTAAGCATACTTTCATATTGTTGCATTTTCTGGAGCGTCGATGACAAGTTGGGTGTTTTAGCGCGATAGCAACTTCATACTTTATTTGCAGTAATGATCGTTTAAGCATTTAGTAAATTTATGGAGTGAAAGTAAAAAAAGTTTCACAGCAAACTGCTGTGTATTCCATTGCATTTGACATTTGAGAGCGCAAAATTGGTGTTAGAGTATGAGAAGCTCGAAAATTTGCGTTGGCGATTTAGAAAGTGCTCAAACAATTTTTAAGGGTTCAAAAAATCGGTTACACTAGTAAACTTTTTGAAATTCCAATACCAATAGGAGACGAGAATTGCATGCATAGCATGCTTTCGCGTGAATCTCAGATTTTGACGTAAATGTGATATGCAGAAGTTTGCAAATCTTTCAGCGTTTCATATAAAATAGCAGAGTGTTGAATGTAGAGAAGATTGTGGGCATTTTTTCCTGCATTCACATAACCAATATCTTTCTTCCCTCATTCTCTTAATGCATTCATGCGTTATTTTGATTTCAACTTGCTGCAATATTGATAATTTATTAATGCTGTATCGCAGATTTTGCTCATTCAGGATATCATCAAACACAGCATCGCGATGCAAGCGTTTTCGCCCAAAGAAATAGGAATTAGCTGCCGCATAGGCATTACCATAAAACGTGGTCTAACAAGCGCTTGCTCTTATAGCCTGCTTCTGCTGCCTCGTTCATCGCGAATCAGCCGACTCCAAAAAAAAAAAAAACAACTGAATTTACTAGGTTATATCATGTGTGCCTTAATCGTGGCCACAACCGTAAAGGGGTCCTGTGATGGTTCTCGACCACATTTATCAACGTGCGTGGACAATGCCAAGCCTTTGCAATTGAAATTCTGCCGCCATACTTTGTAATCTGTGTAACGAGTACATTATTTTATTTTGCAGAAATTTCGGCCGCCAGCAATAGAATACTGAATACTCTGAATCGTAACTTTTGTTTTCCTGCAAAAATTGAAAAAAAATGCAAACCTACGGTGTTACTCCTTCCATATATGTTAGTACTTCAAATATATTCCACCACAATAACGGCATTTCCATGATCTCGTTCATTCGAATAAATAGACCGTATCATCCTCATCTATCATTTTTTTTTCATTTACATGCAATGCGGGGTCACATTCGATAATATTTATGTTCTTTTTTTTTGCTCCATGCGCTGCTTTGTCATTGTGCTCTGAAAATTATTGAAGAACTCGAGATCTGTAGAACAATGACATGAAGTCGCTCTCAATCAAGAAATCAACTTCCGCATTTTCTCGTCTCTCATCTTTGGGGAAGAGTACTTATTTCTTGAGGTGCCGTTCAGTATGTGCGTGTAAAGTTGACATGAGCCATTAAAACATATGATCAACTTCATTAATACATCAATGAAGTGAATTTGATTCACAATATTTATGCTCGATTGAATTAAGCAAAGTCATGATCGCAAGGATACGTAGAATATTAAGGATTTCTTTTGAGACTAACAGTTACCATTTTTTCCAAAAAGCTGAATTTACTTCGAATGCCGCTGAAAACATCGAACAATGGAGGAAATTTATTTTCTAACGAAAAAAAAGCGAACACTCATTAGCAAATGGAAAAAAAAAAACAGGTGGAGAAAGATACTAGTGAAGTTGATATGATGTTCACTTGGCGAAAAAATTGCAAACTGCGGAAAAAAATGTGCCTACGCATTGATGGCTCCAGCTTGTCACCTACGTAAATCAATTGCAATCTATTCGTTCTTCCCGACTAAACTAGGCGCATTGAAGTCTCTGTGAGCCCATTGGGAGTCGATGGATCTACTTGCACTGTCGTTTAAGTGGGTCCATTCGCTGTAAAAAATACCTCTAAGAATTTTGCAGTTCAAGACTTTGCCTTTTTCGAGTTGAAGTTGCTCGAAGACGGAGACACGCATAGGCACGCATATAAGGGTACATATATAATGACATTTTATCTTTAGGCACTTTGCAAGTGCAAATATGCGATTGGGAATTGTTCAGTTATAGTTGCCGTTAAGATAGTGATTTTGTGGATTCTTGAAGAGACTGGCAGTGATGACTCAAATATTCCCTTTGAAGGTAAAATTTGACGACGTTTCGAAATGTGAAGATGCGAGCACTAGTCGACTGTCGTTGCTCATCAAATCGTGATGTCGATTTCATTGATGTGTACACTTGCTAAATTGCTTTTCAAAATAGAGGAAATTCGTGAATCCTGTCATTGGAGAATTGCATCTGATTTGATGTAGCCTTCAGGGATTTGCAATCTTTTTCTGGCTTGCATTTCCTTCTAGCTCTCCCCGACGTTCCATTCGAGCTTGTGCATCCTCTTTATATAGCTGCTCATTTCTAATGTTTACATTCTCTCTGTAATGTAAGGAGATAAATGTGAATTCCGTTTGAAACGACCTCCTTAACTAGATCATTTTTACTTATTCTGTATGCTCAAAGAAATTGTCTTCTTTATGTGACGATATATCAGGGCAATATCTTTACCTAAGCATATTCTTGCAAATTTGCAATAAGAGCCATGAAACTTATGAGAGTTGATTTTTGAATGGCTCCTTTTGCAATACCTGCGCAATTCGACACATTTGCTTGACAGATAGCATTTAAAGAGACCGTTTAATCTGCAACCTATTCTTTTTTACAATGGGATGCCGTGTGAGAATGCATCTTAAATGCAATTTTTGCAATAATTTTCTTCTTACTAAATAACGCGACATGGAGCGTTTATTTGATTGTTGATATTTGGATAAGCGACTTGGTCAGTTGGATGAATTAAAAATACGAATGGTCACAATATTAGTGAAAAGATGAGCGAGAAGTCGAAATTGAAAAGCAAAAACAAAAAAAAAAAAAAAAAACCAGCTCAAAAGATAGCGTCTTTTATTCGGATTTGTATGTAAAATGTTGATGATTGGCATTTGCTATTCTCGATCAAATGTTTAAGTCGTAGTGGGAACTTTGCTAAGGCTGTTCGTAGCGCTGCACTTTTCAATTCTATGAAGCATTTCTGTCGTACCCAACCGGAAAGCTCTTTCCGCTAAGCGCTTCCTGAAGTTGGGCTGATTGCTTCTGCATTTTGGCAATATTTAACGCTTCAAAAAACTTTGTCGAAAAATATGTTAAAATCCTTACTCACCTTATTTGCCAGTTTTGAACATATGAGCAATGAGGCAAAAAACGAACATTAGAGACATTGAGGGATTTAGACAATTTCAAGCAAATATCAAAACTTATGGCCATGGCGGAAACGTGAAAAATTTTATTAAAATTCAGAAATTTTTGCACATCCTAAGCTATTTTCAACTTCTCGATGCATTTTTTCTTCTCACATGTGCAAGTTATTTATCGCGTCGTTTGCACTCATTGATTCCCTTCATTAAAGATCTCTTCATCATAGAAGAACACAAGTTAGCAGCTCAATTTTTATTTTGCCATATTTATATGCTGTTTAGTGTATCAGCAAAAGTACTACATCGCAGATTTCTAATAATAATTCTCGAAAAAGTGCATAGTCTTATCGCATTAAATAATGACTCTTTGCAAGTGCATATAAAGCTCTCTCACTTCGATCGTGCATTCATTGATCCCGTTGCACTGTTCTCCTTACTAAATCTTCTCGTCTTCCTCGAATACTCACCATTATCTTGCATAGGATTTACTCTTCATTTCTTTGCACCGCTTCTTTAGAATGTGACTATATTATATTAGTTATTAGTTTTGCAGTTTCGCTTAACAATTCAGCGCTATCGCAACGTTTTGTTTATGTGTATGCTCATAATAAGGCATGTGTGCCCTTCTGTTGATTCTACACTTGTTCACCTGAGTCGATTATACAACTTACCAACTAAATGAAACTGAATTTATTGAAATCTGATAAATTCGACGTACGGCTTGGGTAAGCTGTTACCCGGTAACCGACACTAATCCATCAAACGCAGAGGGAGCTTAATCAGATGTTTAAAGGCGCAGCGAAATTTGTGTGCTTTGAACGTCGATCCGATATTTATTTAATTCCGAATGGCTCAGAAGAGAGCAAATTTTTTCATAGAAGATTTGTGCACCCATTGTGATCAATTCAATGGGAGCAACTTATTTTGCATAATTTATTTTTCTTTTATATGTATTTTATGAAAGCTGAAAAAAACTGCTAAC
Source organism: Baylisascaris ailuri (assembly GCA_022845575.1). Classification (NCBI taxonomy): domain Eukaryota; kingdom Metazoa; phylum Nematoda; class Chromadorea; order Rhabditida; family Ascarididae; genus Baylisascaris; species Baylisascaris ailuri. The sequence goes on from JAAVTS010000307.1 coordinate 49,851, forward strand.
GATTGTATTCCATCCAGCTGTTCTGGCATTCTTGACCAATGAATTGCTTAATTTTCATTGAATCAATACGAGTGTCTAGTTGCCTACGTAATTCATATTCATCAACAGAATTGCAAGGTGTTCGTGAAAGCCTTTGGCGCTAAGAGCAACCACTAATGTAATGGGTGCCGAAAAGATTGGAACGAAGTGCGTAAGCTTTTTGCAGTCATATTCGTTAGGCCATTCGTTTATATATGACTTTCTCTATTCCACAAACAGTTCAAAGAGTGCACATGTCAAAAATTATTGACATCTCGAAATGACTCTTTTCCATAGTTGAAATAGAAATCTTGCATTAGCTTATAATGAATCGCATTTTCCTTAATTGACATCTTCAGCAAGACGATTTATAAAAACGATCAAATAACCGCATGGAAAGGGTTTGTTTCAAGATGAAAGCATTGAAGTAATTGAAGGATCAGAAGGGAAGTGTCCTCACATTGTTTTCTCGTTCGGGACGGTATCGCCTCTAAAAATTTAGCCGACGACGCCGAACTCTAATTAGTAATTACAATGGGTTGACTAGCATGGTATCCCTCTCTGCGTTTCTTCCAGCTGACCTGCAGCTTTCAGAAAAATAACCTACAAAATTAATAATGTAAAATAATCCGTTTCTGCGTAATTGGCGGTAGCAACGGCACAAATCTTTTAGACAAAATTCCTTGTTCTATTAGTCGACTGGTATGTAAAAAGCATCTGACCGAATTGAAAGGCGCATAAATTTCATTGCACCTTTAAAAATGTTTAGCTACTCTTGAGCTCGACGAATCACTGTCAGCTTAGGTAAACGAGACTCTCCAAAAATGAGCATTTAACCAATAGATTCTATTTTCATTGACTTCAGCTATTTTCCTAAATTATCGGATGCTCATCGTAATATTTTCGTACCATCAGTTAAATTTGTTATTTTGTCACTATTTGCTCTTTGGCCGACAAACTCAATCGAGAAATACAATTCGATCTTTTCAGTTTCGTTGATTAATCTATTCAGCGTAGTACTGCAAAAAAAGCGCATAAATATGAACTGTAAAAAGTGCAGCGAGTTGTGCGCAAACCTATTCATTTGATTAGCTATACATTTTATTCGGCGATTCTTTATATAAAATCTAGCGAATGTTTGCAAATACCGTTCCCAGTGCATCTTCTCTGTTGTTTTTTTGACCAGATTTCTCACCAGAGGAAATGACCAGCCAAGTTTTTTCATTCCACTCCAGTCAAGTGTTTCTACTGCATCGTTAGTATCTCAATGTGCAATAATGGTGGGGTGATGTCATACGTCTAGCCCACGGAACTACAATTTAAAACAACCGGATTTATTATATTTTTCACATCAGAAAGTAAGAGTAAGGCGAATGAAAAAAGATAAAGGAGAGTAAAGCTAACTAGACGACTAATTAGACAGAAACAAGTAAAGAAACATGCTTTATGGGCATGTACCATATCTGCTCTTGCACTGCTTTCGCCTGATGAACTAGTTTATTCATATTTCAATCAATCCAATAGGCAGAAATCCCTTAAGGTGTATTTTTTGAAAGCCAGGTCAGAGCGATACAAAAAAAATGACTACTGTAAAATGCATGGAATTTTTTCTAATTATCAAACGCTCATAATTAAGTTTCATAATTTCTTTCAACGCTGATGGATAGGCGACAATTCTCGTCCCTTCTATTGAAAGTTTTCAAGTGAATGTGTTGTTCTTGCATCAACGGGAAGTTCAGCTTCCCAATTTATGACCTTTTTGAAAATTAAAAGCTAATTATTCATTTAAGAAGCCAGCTTCATGATTTTCAAGCTGATTTTATTCAACGATTATGAGAACAACGATTATGAACCTGGCTTCTGCTTCATCAGAGTCGAAATCGATTAATCTGAAGCCGTTTTGTTAGATACGGGCCTTAATCTTGATAGAGCTTCTTTTGTTGTTGACTTCGTTCGCTATGTCTGATCAGCGACCACATCACTATTAATTTCCATATCAGGGCTGCTAGAATTATCCAAATATATGTATATAATGAGTTCTTCTCGAATTGTTTGAGTGAAAAGATGGTCACTGCACATTACTGAATAAGATTGGAAGTGAGAGGCAGAAAGTTGAAGTTACTTGCTATGACATGGGATAAAGAAAAGTTTTCTTTAGACCAGGCACTCCAAGGTTAGTGTTTGACCACCAACCTTGGAGCTGCGCTGCTAAATCCCAAAGGAAATGTGATAAGCTGAAAAAAATCGTATTAAAGGCACGCTTGGTGCAAGTCGGCAGATATGTTATGCGTATGCAGTTGGAAGGTTTAAATTACTTCAATCCATCCATGTCTATTTGTGCTTCGAAGTTGCAGAGCGATTCTCCTTTGGGGAAGGGCGAAAGGAAATGTGAACTGCTAGCAGATTATTTTTCCAGTGTTTTTTACGATAGACGATACCATGAAATCTGATTTAGTGCTGAGGCGCTTTCAAACAAAAACTTGGAGCAGTTTTCATTAATTTTGGCAAAGATTGAAAAAAATGAGTAATAAGGTTTATGCTAGTTCTATCGATGTGCTGTCCAATTTAATCAAGAAAAATTCTTATTTACTATCGACCCAATGATTATGCTATTCGAAAGAAGCCTCTCATATGCCGAGATTCGTCATCTCTAGATGTAGAACTCGGTAAATCCCTAACTGAAAAAAATCGTCGTCGCATTCAACAGAAAACGATTATTCGAAAAGTTCAACTTCTTCAATTTGTTAAGAGCTTAAAAAATTTTCAAGGGATGTGCTCATTTGTTTGCCACAAGCTTTCTTAATCTGATTGAATATATAGGGTTTCTTGCCTAGTTTGTGAGAACGACTGGATTCTCATCTTTGCCAAAAAATTTCAAATAGTAGTATTTTAGTTAGGTTATGCCAGGGGCGTTTAGTGTGAACATTAATTAGTGTGAACATTATTAGGAAAGTTGGGATGTGCAGTATCATTCCGCAACTCAAATACTGCTGTAGCGATCCGAGGTTCAGAGTAAAGGCGAACAGAAAATTTTTCACAAGCTACGCGATCTTCAGCAGTGCTCTGCAGGTTAACATTCTTAGACGGCTATTGTTGTCAGTTGAAGTAAACGACATCTCGAACAGTTTGTTAGGGATCTGAAGACATTTTACTAACGACGCAAAGCACGCCGTTTGCCTTGGTACCAAATGTCGATTAAAAAATTCTACAGGAAGATTCAAACGGGATCGTTGATTGGCTAAATGAATGACAGTTTTAGATTTTAGTATCACTTGACTTGAACTTTGACACTCAGTCTACATGAATTGTGTGGAGGCGATGCGGTTTGCATATTCCATTTCAAATCTATTTTTTATTTCTGTATTCAACACTTCACCAAGGCTTTTGGCATAATGCGAGCACATTCTTGAGTGTTTCCCCTTAAGTACACTCAGAAATACATATTGTGGGGGCGCGTAGAGATATTTCACCCGAGGGTATTCAGAAAATATTTTAAAGTCTAATGTAGTCACGTTACAAATCCTGCCTCAAAATTCTTCACAGAACGTTGTGAAAATGAAAGTTCTTTAACAATAATTCGGTGTTTGAAACCGTGCTTTAAAGATATCATAGGTTTCATTGAAATCACTTCGATGGTCCTTTCGAATGGCCTCCAGCAAGAGCAAGGCATTCACATTACTACCAATTTGTTCGCAAAATGTATTCCATCAGATTCTGGTTTTCTTACATCTATGACGCATTACTCGAGAATGCCTGTATTTGTTTAAAGTTTTCAAAATTTCACTAGTTATACGAATAGCGATCTCAAATGCTCGTTGATTGTGCTGGTTAATCACATATTTAATACCATTTTTTGTTTGAATATTCCTAGGGATATATGTGCATTTGTGAACGGGTTTATGAGTGAAATTAAAGATGGGCTGATTGAGAGTAAAGGATAAAATAAGCGCAATAAGCGAAAACATTTAAGGACAATTATGATATTATTAAGCGGAAGAGTAATTTTGCACTTAACGATCGCTGAACTTATCGTTCAGAATTACTGCTTTGTAATTTTATCGGCTCTCATATTTCAACTAAGTATGAAAGTTGAATACCGCTCACTCGATCATCTAAATTTGTCGATATGCGTTTATTGGAGTGAATTGAATGACATCGTTTTCATTCACACAAATAACAAAATTGCACATAACAGTGGAGATATACATCAACACAATGCCCACATAATTGCATGAATACGCAAATGAATGCATTAATTATGCATATTTACATATAAGCAGCTTAGAAAGAAATAAGCAAAGAATAGTGGATAAATCGATTTCGTCTCATTTAGTTTCATCGACATAGGACAGTAGACAGCAGACTATTGCCTTATTTCGATATCTCGTTATAGGTTTCATTTATAACATTATTGATTTCATTTACGTTTTTATCACATTATAGGTTTCATTTATTACATGCACCATGCAAATTAAGAAACCGAGCCACCTAATCTTAGGAAATATTCATTATGCTAATTTGCACAAAACATAGGCTCAGAGACACGAATAAGAAACGCATATGGGTATAACTTCTTTAACTTCCTCCAAAAATAACTTCCGTAACAAGCTGTCAAGCTTGAACTGTCAAGTTTGTAGAGCATTTCAGAATTTGAGATATTGCAAAGTCGTATTTTCTCACCAATTCTGCTCTTGAGCGTTTGATATTCAAAGGCAAAAGAAATTCATGATAAGCAGTAACGGTTCGCTGATATGAGAATAAAATCCATAAATCGAATATTAATTTTCCATTGTATATTATGGTGTGCATAAGAATCCTGTGATTACTACAGCGTTAAACTTCGACAACTTTAGAAAGATCGATTTTCTGAACTTCCACAAATGAGTTTAGGTGCTTTCAGGAAGCCCTTCATTTTTAGAAATGTGGCAAAACGACAACAAAAGTTCATTCTTGGAGGTTTTAGTAAGAGACCGTAAGGAATTTAGATTGCCTGCGATCAGATTATATTCTCAAGCCATTGTATAGAGATTGCACTCCTTCAGTTGTGATTTCGGGTGTTGATGTGTTACTTTGGGTGTCTGCAAATCTAGGGCGAGCTTATAGGCGTTTTGATGCCCACAGTACGCAAAAAATGCAATCTTCCGATTCCGGGAGACGGAAAGTTCATAACATGGCTAAATGCTGGAGCGTAAAAAGCTCACATATAGGTCACAATGGCGGAGGAATAAATAGATTACTGTATTGGTAGTAATAGATTACTGCATAAACAGTAAGGAATAGATAGTAATAACTGCATACAAATTAATTCAAATCAGTTGATGGTGCAGTGTTTGCCGTTTATTCACTCAAAACTGAATGTACCACACAGCGATGGTTTTTTCTGGGGTGCGGAATTCGGATCACTAAAGGAATTGCTAGCAGAAAGAAGGTAAAAAGCTTAGATCGCTTCAAATGAAATAGGAGACATTCTTAAAAGCGTGGCAATTAAACCCACTCTAACCATTCCATATTCTCCAAAGCAAATAATGGGCTCGGATTAAGGCTATTGAGTTTTCACATCATCAGTAAAGCTCGAACATGCAATAGTGCGCTTCTGCAAGATTCGCATCACATACTTAAATATGTTCTCATAAGCCATAAAGCAGCAAGCGATTACTTCCGGCATGTTTCTTGGCCATGCTTCTAAAATTTATATTTCCTCTAATTTCATAGAACGTGATCACCTATAGTTTATATTCTCACGGGAGATTTTCGTGCACTCAGATGAGGTAATGAGAGATAACGCTTTGCCTGAGTGGGACAACTAAGCAGAAGTGGGCGCGATTTTAATAAAATCAGAGAAAAAAAGACATCATAAAAATCAAAAAGTATTACTTGCTATAGCCCACTCGTTAGACCTCATATGGCCAATGATTGAAACGTCGCTTTAAGCCACAAATATTGCGCTAGCTGTATGTATTTTAGTCCACGCCTCTTAGCATGTCTCATCTTAGCAAAAGATGCAACTGAATCTTTATTATTCAGTTTCATAGCTGTTATTCAGTTTTTTTTCTTTTTCTTTTTTTTTTTTTTTGCCAAAGAACTATTGTATCATTCAAATTTGCTTTGACACAAAAATCGATGGGTGTATAATTAAAACGATTTGTGGAGTAGTAGAATGTACTTTTAGAGATAGTTTCAGCTATACTTCAAATATATCGAATTTTGAAGGTAGCTAAGAACGATATGAAGAATTTTCGAAATATAACATCACTGTGAGCTCTTTCGTTCTTTCGAAGCAGCGGCAGAACTTCAAGAATGTCTTATAGTGACAGCAGCTTGAATTTCCTCTATGAAGGCAAATTAGCTAATAAAACTGCTAAAACAATGTAAAAGTTTATAGGAATGGATTGGTTCATGCGCTTGGCAGTTAATTTAGTATATATGCAACATTACAGAAATTATTGAGCTTAATCATTAAAGTTCAACATTAAACTTCAGCATAGGTGCAATTATATTTGCATTTTGACAAAAGTGTTTTAATTTGCATAAGACACCTAATTGTTGAGCAACAATCCATCTATGCATTTATTTGTCACATGTTTTTGTGCGAATTTATCGAAAACATAGTAGCGACGACAGGTTTATCTATGTTTATATGAACGACCTTGGCTAGAATTCAGCTTCACGGGGAACAGATGGATATGGAGAGGGACAATCTTTCTATTGGAAGGCTTGCTGAAGAGCAGAAAAGGCCATGAGAGTTTAGTCGAGAGAGAATTTCTATTGAAATGAGCCAAGATCACTTCCCCTCTTGCCAAATTCTGGACACTGGACTACGAGCACTAGTTTCTGCCGAAAAGACCAGATAATGGATTATACGAATGAAATAACCCATTTATCAGCCTTAGCAAACTAAGTTCTGCAATTTTAAGAACGAGGCTGTGAAAAGTAAATCAATTTATTGCTGAAGAGGCTATTGCTTCTTCCGGCTTGAAAAAAAAAAAGTCTTTCGATTTCAGAGCATTTTCAATTGATATAAGACCTACTTTCAAAAACTCTTTGAGCAATAAAAGAGGAGCTTAGTCGCAAAATTTTTGTACCGCTTGTACAATCAAAATGTACCGCTTATGAATATAAGGAGGAGCAGCGAGTTAAATAGCACTTTTTAGCACTAAGCAAAATAGGATAAACTCATAAATATGAGACAATCGTTTTATCTACAGCATTCCATGTTCACTGTTATGAAGTCACATTTCTCAAAAAGTATCAGAAACACCTCTTCAATTTCCTATTTCGACCAAGCTAGCAAAATTTGCTGTTCTTTAAAATATCCCGCTATAACATGCTAGTGGCATCTAATTTTAAATGCATTTTTGCGGGCAGAGATTCCCAATTTCGTCTCATCCAATCGATTTGCGAATAAACGGATTCGCTGGATTCGCTTTGTAGGGAAGCAGTTTATTTTTTGTTTTTCTCTCCATTTTCTCTTATATAAAATAGATTTATTCTTGAAAGGTGAGCATGAATGAAATGTAATAAAAACGGGATGTTTTTGAATGTGATCATCAGCCGCACAAAACTATTTATGAAACATTTTGTTAATCCACAATGAGAGACTGAGAGAAATCAAACGAAAAGAAAATGGCGCATGAGTGAAATTCTCAGCTGGAAAAGATCAACAAATTAGAGATGGGAGGAGAACGGAAGAATATAAATTGCTCTGCATTGAAGAAACGTTTCAAGTCGCCCATTACTGACCGCAATAGAGTGCGTTATTCTGTTCTTCAGCATATTCTCGTTTTTTTTTTCTTCTGTCCTGCCTAACTCTTTGACATCTTCAAAAGCTTAAAAACTACCAATTGCAGATTTATATTCTAGGCGGGAGGCTTAGACGCAAAAGCTCGGTAATTCATTTCTTAGCGCTTATGAATACTGAAAAAAAAAATCAGTGGAAATCTTAACCAATCTGAAATCTAGTGTTAGCACTGCCGCTCATAAATTTCGTTGAATGTAAGAAACAACGTTTTAAGGTGGATCTTCCTATAAAGTTGTTGAGAAAGTCCAAAAAGTTCGTTACATTAGTGTATGTTTCTGATTTAAGCACCGTGAAGCTTTGACCTTCGTATGCAAGAGTTGCTTCACCGAAAAAAGTTATATTCATTGGGTAGCAGAAGTATGTTGCAATCGCAGTTAATTTACCGGTAATGCTTCATCGAAAAAAGTTGAAAAATTCGGTTTGAAGCCTAAATGATATCGAGAAAAATGGAAACATGATTTTGTAAAAAGTCGCTTTCTTTCCGCCATGAAGCTTTTATTTGGAAACTTGTAAAGCAAGTTATAGGTATGAGAGGTTAACTTAATCTATGTGACTACTGTATTAGCAGTCGAAGCTGTTTTCGATTGCCGCATTAGCAGTTAAAATATTGTTGAATATTGTTTTTGGAGTAAACTCCAACAGTGCAATCGATAAATCACTGTGATCGATATAAGAGGGACCTATGAATATTCGGCTTGCATGCTTCATGAATTCATTTATGAGGTGAAGTGTGCTTTCGTATAGTCATTGATGTGCATGCAATCTTTTGGTGCTGCAATTTTTTTCCCGTCGGGAAATTTTCCACCACATGTCAAGTTCAAAGAGAAAATGAAAGCACCAGACATATAATAACTGTTGTTTTATGTTCTCGCCTTGTGTTCAGTCCATTGCATATCAATTAGTTTATTGAAGAGCATGTTGATTCAATACAATTAGTGTATTTGCTTGCCAAATGAACGGAACTTATCGTAGAGGGAGAAAGCTTGAAGGAGCCGAAGTCCGGACTATTTAAAAAGACATGCAAAGATGCACTTATGTGCAAAATGTCGTTACTGTATATTATATAGGGGTGTATATGAAACAAAACCTTTCCAGCCTATTTTAGAACGTTAGGTACAGAAAAGTTGTCTCTTTTGAGATCGAATGAATATTGCTTCCAGAAGAAATTTTATTCAATTGCTCCGAAATTCCTGATTGCCAGAAGCACAGAAGCTCAGAAATTCCGGGACTAAAAAAACCCACGTTAATATCCGTCGCCCCTCGCGGGATTTCTGCTAGGGACAGAGAGTTTTAAGGGCCACTCAAAGCACATAGGAGGTCCCTGGAAGTTGGTAACACGACTGCCATTATTAGGTAGAACCTAATGATAGATCGTGAATTAACATTTTCCACATTCACAATCGCGTTCCACACTCACCTACTTCAGTTACACCTTCCCGTCGCTGTGCCTGTTTGATAGTGGTTAGGATGCCTAATGTGGTAGTTAATATTTACTCACCAAAAAAACTTCGTTAGGGATCCCGGAGTGCACCTAATACCGACGCTAAGTGCAATGTGTTGTTTTGAAGTAATTAATGATGGAAGCCTTATGCTTTCGAAGTCATTAAGATTTTTTCATAGATTATACAATGATATGACAGTTTATGTGCAAAAAAAAATCATTCCACAATGTTTGATTTTAGATGCGCTTAAAGCGAAAGCGCATTTTCTAGCATATATTCATTTATAGGATCATCGAGCTGTTTACATGTCTATCTACTCTGTAAGATGGCAGTAGCAATTATGCATTGCTTGTAACATTGCAAGTAGTTGATTTTTATTTTTATTTTTTGCATTAAGAAGACTCGATAGTGTTCATTGTGAATACTTAAATGCGTTTTATGAAATCCACAAAGATAGTGTTAAAAGAATCGTTTTCATTGAAGGGTTAATTCCGGCAAAGTGCATCCACTAAAATAATATGACCAAGACGAAAACTGAAAATGAGTATATGGCACCTTTTGAAAGGATTAAGTTTTACGGATCGAAGATAATAAGTCTCAATGAACTTATTAGATTTTTTGCTGGTTGTATTCAGAGGTTTCATTGATTTCTTGGTCGCTATTTGCTAGCAAAATGTGAACACTTGAAAATTTCATTATAAACCAATGTCTTTCAATAACACAATAATGAGATTCCATGTAGCTTTATTTATGGTTTCAAAAAAAAAAAAGTGGACATTTTTAGTCGATAATTCTGTAAAAGAAGAACGGAATTGCGCAACGTTATTTGTTTTCGAGAGGCAAAGGCTAGGCTGTCGACTAAAATTGAACTCAATATTGGCAATGTGAGCAATAGAATGCATTCATTAGCAAAGAATCTCACATCGATGTGCATGTAATATTGCCTCAGAGGCGCATCATTGAATGCATTTAGTGGTTTTTATTTTTGGAGATTTTATCTGGATTTCAGTAGAAAAAATTACTTACCCAATGATGTGCTCATTAAGAAGATTGCTGCTCTATCTCAAACATTCCAAACTTGTGCATAAATGCATCTCATTTGTTACATTTCTTGTATTTATCATTCATCTCATCGCATCTCCATTATTTTTCCGCACATTTTTTTTCGTTGCTTTTATTCATTTCAACCATGGACCAAATGATATGACCAAGTTTCATCCCTGATAGGTTGCAAATCTATGCACTCGCTGCCTTCTAGTTGACTTTTGCTCTTAAAAATGGTGGTTTCTTGTTTATCCATTCCAAATGAACAGCATACTGCACTGAAATCAGCTCTGAACCACGCAGATTCCAGAAAATATTGTTTTTCCTAGTTGGCTGGAATATTGGAAGTAGTAGTTGTCATCGCTTCCATCTTCATAGCAGCTCGAGGTTTGGCTGTTACGTGATGGGCTTGATTTGAGGCGTTAAATTGGAATAAAACGGCGAGTTGAGCACTTGTTATCAGTACTATGTTTGAAGACTTTAGTTTATTTCACATTTCCTTAAAATTTTTCAATTCATTATTGCTCATTGTAGTTTATTTTATTATAGTGCACTCTACTTGAACCATAAAAATATTTACTGCGAACAAAGGTCGCCTCAAATCGCCTTCACTTTCACTTAGGGGACAAGTTGTTAGGTCATATGAAGGTTAGGGCTTAGGTTTGTCTCCTGTTCGCCAGATGTTGACGAGGTGATTCACGCTGTTCCCCAGAATAAAAAGGTTGGAACTTCGCCACTTTCTTCCCGACGAGACTGCTGAGGAGAATGGGTCGGCAGAATTGAGTCAATGATCTGATCTGAGCCCACTTTCAACCGACGCAGCAACGACCAATACAAGACAATAGAAGGGGCGTTAATTATCCCCCTATATGACACAAAGGCAATGTCAAAAAGCCTATCTAAGCGAATTTAACATCTGGCGTATTGAAGACGATTTGGCATGGGGGATGCCCCAGTGATGTTCTTACTTAGACGGTTACCACCAAAACTATATGTTTTCGAGAACCATATACCTAAAGCGTTGTCAACTTTGCCATTATTCGAACGAACCATTCGAAAATTTTATACAACTTCTTAAATTTTACTTTTGATGATTCTACTATCGAAATCAAAAATGCACACAACATTTGCTTGGGGCACTCTCGATTTCACACAAGCTTAAAAGTTGAGCTCATGAAAACGGGTTGTTTATTATTGAAACCATTTCAAATTCACTTGATTTTGCTAGGTAGTTCTTTATTCTTTGCGCTTATGAAAGGCATTCAACTAATATAAACTGTTTCCGGCATTCAACAAGTACTAATATAAACTGTTTCCGTGTTGATGAAACACTCTAAGAGGCGTCGCAAATGCCATCAAATATGTCTGTAAAATACCATCACCACACTCATATATGATTCGTTTGCTTAGAATTTCTGAATGACATCACTCAAAGCACATTTTGGCATAAAACAGTGACAAGCGAACAACCCAAATTGTCTCTCCCACAGAGAACGAAGAGATTATCTCAGTGTGTAACTTGGACCCCGAAAGGGACGAATTTCAGGGCATTCATAATAAGTACTGCTTCATTGTAAGAAACAACGGGGTATACTGTGGCTTGCTTTTTATAAAACTGCGGCTTTATTCAATCCCCACCTCATTCCCTCTCTTTCCCTCTCTTCCCTTCAAAATGAAAATCTATTTATCACTGTAGATGAAAAATTATGTTGTTGAGTTTGATTATTTGGTCACCCGAATACATCAAGCTCAGAGCTATGACAACTTTGACCGCTTTAAATGATATAAATTGAGACAATCATTTGAAAATTTGTTCCAAATTAAGCTTTGAACTGCTAAATCTGTGCGTTTTCTTGCTAAAATTGTCTAAAACATAGCCAATTGTGTGAATTGCTAAATTTGAAGTGCTAAATCTCGATCAGGTGAAATCTCGAAAATTGCTAAATCTCTAAACATTACTAATGGTGAAACAATGATTGATTGCGGAAATAGCTAAATGAATGATTTAAACCATCATCTAGTGTTCTCCTCATTATCCTCTCTCTCTCCTCTCTCTCCTCTCTCTCTCTCCCTCTCACTCTCTCTGACATACACACACAATCTAATCTGATCACTTTCACAAGTGACTTTTATTTCTCGATTTCTTTTCTTCATTATAAGTTGAATTTTCCTATCACTTTAATTATACTAAATGCCTTGCTCAAGGATTAAAATTATGAAGTATGAGCAGAAATAATATCACATCACTGCTTCTCATTGGGTTCTTTGTTCTTTTCACTAAAGCAATCCTCCAGCGTAATTCTTTTACTTAAATTGTTCTTTTGTAATTTGGAACGTTGAAAGAATATGTAAAGAAAAACCTTCTAAAACGGCAATATCCCTTCGCATAGTGCGATGTTCACATAAATTCTCCTTAAAATGCAACGGATCATTGAAGTGTCGATTCTAGATTTTTCGATATCACGGCAAACAAATGAGTGCCTCTTATAAAACAATTTGCATCTTTGTGTTGAATTTTTTTAGAGCTTAAAGTGTTTAATGGTATTTAGTAAATGTTTAATAACTTGAAACAGCGAAATATTCAACATTCTGTTTCGCAGAAACCATTAACGCTTCAATGTTTTATGATGTGAAAGTACCGCAATTCGATTCCCATTAAAAACAGAACATGCACCTTCGATGAATGCCGCAATTCGATTCCCATTAAAAACAGAACATGCACCTTCGATGAATGAAACGTCCATCGAAAGAGCTTAAAATCGAAACTTAAATTTTTCATTGCCCTCTTCAATTATTGTTAAGTTTCACGAAACGTTTTTCAGGCGAAATTTGCTCATCGTGTTTATTTAGAACAGTTGCCCATAGTGGGCGTTGATAGGATGGCTTTACAATGAAGCTCATTAGCGAATGTGATATGGAATAGAGAAAATGCAGTTTCCCATTTCAAGTGAAAAACTATCGGTTTTCCATTTCAAAGAAAAAAAAAATTTTTTTTTCTTTTTTTTTGCATTCATATCTCTAGAGTGAACGACACTAAAGGGAAATTCAATTATAGACTAGCGAAATTGATGCGCCATTTGAGCGAGAAGAATACAAATTTTCATTTATTTGATACTTTTTTCAAAGAATGAAGAGCAACACCCAAATATTGGATGGGAGGAGGATATTTTTTGTCACTTCATGTACGCTTTTTTGAAATGGATTTTTTTTTTTTTTTTTTACTGTAAAATGTTATAAGTGTAAACTATAGAAAATGTTGAAATGAAACTTTAAAAATAATTTTCGATGAAAAATAGACCATAATGTGTTATGATTGTCAGAATAATGAATCAAATGTTTTTGTTGCGAAATGTGTTGCATTCTTCATATGAACATCTAAACATAGATGGAGAAGTGAAGACGGAAGAAAGGGGCGATCGACGTAGTGGAGGGGAGCATAAATTCTCACCGATACTTTACTAGAGGAATTTCTGGCTCCTGATAAGTAACATTCAACGGATTTGGAAGTGCACTGGTCTGAATCCAAAATTTTTGAACACTCTCTATCCTCTCTTGATGATTCTTCTTTTTGTTCCGCACTGCAATTATTCGAATAATTTGGAATTTAAATGAACAGCGATTCCTCCTGCTCTCTCAGAAATTCCCGACTCGACGCTTAAGGTTTTCATGTTTTTCAATGGTGCAATATTTTGTGATGCTTCAATGCACATCTCTTTGCGATATGCCTTTACTATATGTGAATGCTCCCAAGGAAAACATTATTGCGTAAAACGGAAACTCAGCAACAAGTCACTGCACTTTAATTTTTCATATATTAAACCGAAAAAGTGGAGATGAATTACGTTGAGTCTTATGCATCATTCGAGTTGGCACTGGTGGACGAAAAGAGCACCGAATGAAGAACATACTATCGAAGGCATTTTTCCGCTTTTTCCGCTTCATTTCGATGCTTTCAAGTGGAATGCACATGCAAATAGGCCACTATTGGTCATAAAAGACCTATGTGAGGCATTAAGTGGTTGATAATGCGTGAAAATCCCATTTGTGCTATATAGAACGAGTGTTAACTGGGCTGTTAAGCCGAACTATTATTTGACGCTAACGACTGCCTCAGAAGTACGAAAGTACATGTTGGAGTTTACAATTATTGAAGGAGCGAAAAGAGCACTTAATATTTTTGAACAATCATCACCGAGGGAATATTAGTGGATGCTTCAGTGGGAATATTTAGCTAACGAAAAAAATTTCTTTATGAAGCTTAGCTTGATCCCCACGAAACATCGTTGTATTATCCCTCAAGCTAAAGCATATATCGATAAGTAAGCCAGCATATGTGAAGCGTTGCAGAAACGCATCTGTAAGAGTGATGTACAATATGGGTTCTTACCACCACCATTATTAATGTGCAACGAATGATCATCAGAATATGCTCACTAATCAAATTAAACATTATTTTCGAACAAATAAATCAATGAAACAAATGAATATTTTATTCACTTATCAAAATTGATATGAACATAGAAAATCATCCAAAAGATGTGGTGTCTAACGGCAAACGAATAAATCAATGCGGTTATAAATAAAGTAAAGCTGGTAAAAAAACTGCGAAATGCATCAAAGATGCGTTAAGAATGCACATGTGGCTTGTAATTTATTATAAAACCTCATGAAGAAGAGCTGGACATGAGGTTACAATTATGAAATAGAATTCAGTATAAATTCATTTACAAATTCAATCGCATAGTGAGCATCACGTATGCTATATTCCAAGTTTATTAGAAACTGCTTCCAATTACTATATTTTGAGTACGATATATTGCTTAATAGGCATATTCCTTTAATAGGTATATTCTGCCGTGTTTTCAACCGTTGATATCAATTGTTGCAGTAAACACCATAGAATTAGCGATTGCATGCGGCGAATTCTAGAATTAAACATGCAGATTATGTATATATAAATATA
>JAAVTS010000307.1:67214-85891 GCA_022845575.1 Baylisascaris ailuri
GGGAGAAGCTGATCTAAAGTGCATTTTTGCATTTTATGCACACTACCACCAATTGATGAAGGCGCGATATAAAACCTGAACATTCCGATCACTTATATAAATCTTCAGCAAAACTTACGCCTATTTTTGCATATTCGTTCCATAGGAAACAACAAACGACCAGCATAAAATGGATGCAACTTTTCGACCAATTGTTGTCTATAACATCATTCACAGTCGAGAATCATTGTGAAAGATGCTTTATGGAGTGGCAAAAATAAGGTCTTAAATTTCTTCAGTTCGTGTCTGGAAAATTCCTGACAGACGAAGAAACATACACACATACATACTCATAGACAGTGTTCCGCTATATTGGGCTTTGCAAACGAAATTGTTTAGAAGGCAATAAGGGAATGGATCTCTTGAACACGAAGAGCATTATGCCATATATGCTCTAATTTGTAAATAACTTATGAAAGAGGCTAATGAAACGATCAGAGTTGAGAAGTGAAAGTTTAGGGCCGGCAGCAATCGCGGTTAGTATCGAATATGTCCCAACTTGAAGCCGATAGTGGGTGATAGAAGAAGGATATGCGGTCGATTTATGAAATGTTTATTGGTCGGGTGTTACTATGGCGCTATACTGAACTAGTAATAGTGAGTAGCTGAAAATGGGTATACAAAGCGAGAAAGTAAACATGAGTAAGTGTCAGGTCGTCCAATTTATTTGTTTTTTATCATCCGCGCAACAATTTTTTGCATTTCTGCGTTCGCTTTTTCATATTTGCAAAAAACTCTTTATATCATCAAGAAATATTCATGCTTTATTAGAGATAAATAGCTATCGAATAAACGTGCTACGCTTTATGGTACAGATGTTATGCAATCTATATTACATCTCAACCCTGCCTATTTTGTAATTTGTATATTTGACAAATGTATTACGACGCATTAAAACGATCCTTTATGGGTTATTAGTTAATTATGAAGGATGATAGTGAATGAGCGAAAAGTGGAATTTGTGATGAGAGTGTTTAGCTAACGAAATGATCGTTTTTCTTCATTTAGAATAATTTTTTCATGTAATAGCAATGTGCGAAAGAACTTAATTGCGATTTGAAGAAAAGCTGAAAGTTGTTGTTGCTTATGATTGACGCACCACCATTGAAGCAGGTGATTTTGCGCCGTCGTCATAGTATTCTTCATAGTCAACCCTTCAAAGGCTTCACATTTCCACCAATGGAATGCATTTGATCTCCGATCATTTGAACGAGCGGTTTGAAAGTTATTGCTTTTCTCTACCTCCCCCCCCCCCCCCCCTCCCCGCACACCACCAGCTCGCTTCTTTGCGATCCATCCCATATGATCGTCTAGACGTTTCGATTTTGTTTGAGCCCTTTTCCCTAGAAGTTCCCATCACGATCATAGCTGGAGCATTTCAGCCAAGAACTCTCCGTGAGAACAGCGACCTGAAGCTGCAACGACAGAAACCATCTGATCATGGGCAGGGAGCGTCACTGCTTCTGCCTCGGGTTACGACATCTCCTCAGCTCTAAATGTCTCTGCAGTGAGGATCTACAAGGATATATGGCACATCTAAAACGATCTTCATTAGTTTCTGGAATCCATTTCAGCCCTCCTCCCCATTGGCAACATTTAAGCGCTGCAGCGCTAATGCAAGCGATTGACAGACGGGAGTGTTTTATCGCCTCTTCCAGTCCATCTTCTATTTTTTTCGTCAATTCTCAGCGTTTTTCGTTCCCTCTTTTCCTTCCTACCTTTGGCTCATTCCTCCTCACCTTTTCTTTTTTCTCCTTTTCCTTTCTCTTTTCTCATTTCTGATCTTTCCAGCGATTGGGATCGAATTTTCGACTTTCCACTTTTCCGGGAGAGGTTTTACGATATCTGCGAGGCTTCTACCTAGCATAATTCTTTGCGCAGAAGGCACTGGTTCTGGGGTGCAAACAATGCAACGGGCGTGATGAGCGCATAGAGCCAAAAAATAGATTGAGGAGTCCACCCGAAGATTTCGGGTTTCAACCGTCTGCGGTCAACATTTTCAAGATTACTGCGTACTTTTAACTGCATTGTGGTGGAGAAGCACGGTTTTATTGGAATAGAGACTATATAGCAAACGTTTATTGCTCTGTTGCCGGTGGAAGGCACGGCCTCCTTTGGTATAACATTGTCTGTTGAAATGAATGCTCCACGAGCCTTTAACTCCTCCTACCTGAGCATCAAACGCACACTCTAGTTTAGTTGCAACAATCAAGAACACAAAACAATTGGCGAACCATTCGGAAATGAGCGCCAAGTTGAACAAATATTTTCTACTCGGATTCAGCTATGCTGTTACGCTGAACGCTCAGCGCGACAAGTTCTTGTCATTACGATGTTAATTCGAAACGTTAAGCGCATAGTGAAGAATAAGGAATTCATTGAAAGAATTTTCGAGTGCATCGTTTTATTTTCCATAGAGTGTAATTCTCTATTTTCTTTCTGTTTGACGTCAACAAGTCGATCAAATATATCTTCCATAAAATGCTTTCGTTTGTCAATATGTTTTTTATCTGAAATTGTGTATAGATTTTTCAACTTTCAACTGTAGTGTTTAGCATTCTAGTGAATTTAAAAATCGATTGATCTTGTTGATATCTGTTACAAGATGTTTTTTTAAACAATTTTCATCCACCTGCTATCTGTTCACAACCACAACAACATAGGCTCCTTTCACTATACGCTCATCATTTTCCAGTGGATCAGGCACATAGGGATATCGGTGAATAGCAAATTAAAATTTAATGAGTACAAAAGTAAAATGCTCAATAGTGATTTCTTCTGAAATTCTAATCACTCTAGGCGATTATTCGAAGTGATTCTCTATATACTCTCTAACCAATCGCATCATCCCAAGCATGAATCAATTTGAACAGAATAAGTACAACCGTTGGGCATAAGTGCAAACTTCACCTAGCCAACTATCTTCAGAAGTCTCAAGTAATGTTATTTGGTTCACTGCAAACCTGTACGATGAAGTTTTATCGGAATTCGATGTGGAAGATTTTATTTAATCAGGGATTATTCATAGCTCCACAAATATTTTACTTTTGTCATGTATCAAATACACTTATTTCTAATTCTAAAAAATACGATAGAAAAGAGTTAAAACGATGAAGCAATTCTCATTGCCATATTAAGTCATTAATAACCTTTTTCACATTGTTTCCACCTCATTTTCTTCTCTTTTCATGTAGATGCTTTGTGGGAATCTCTGAAATTTAGAAATATTCCATTTCTATAGCGTTCGAAAGTCCGAAGACGGCTGTCGCATAGTTGAGTAATAAATATTATCGAACAAGTTCTCTTTTGATTTGATATCATAAGTAAGACAAATATGTATGCGTTTTCTTTTTTTTCTATTGCTGTTTCAAATGTGTTCCGCTATGTATATTTATTTCAATGTGATTTGTGCTACTTGATGGTGCTATAGCTTGTTGTTCCAATTTAGCTGCCAATCTTTATTCACTTAATCATCATTTGAAAATTTTATGCGCCACAAAAGAGTTACCAAAGTGTTATAGAGAATAAAAGTTGAAAAGAAGGTACTCCAAGTATCTAATGATCTTGAATGAGCAAATGCTTCATCTAGGTTCATTGGTGAAGCCCTTCCTAAAGCCACTCTCGAGATTACTGGCCATTTGCGTTATGACAGCATACTTCAAGTCTTTCTTTCTTTCTTTCTCTCTGTAACCGTTGCTCTAAGACTAAGGCAGAATTCAGAGCTTCTTATGTATTGCAGCTGATGTAAGGTAAAGCAATTACGCCTCACATGCGCTCATGTTAGGCTTTGAATTGTATTTCATTAATTATTGCTACTAAGGGAGCGACATTGACATATGAATTGCAGTCATTTCTTATCGATCTTTTTCATCAATTTGTGCACAAAATTATTGAGTGAATTTAAATTAAGATTGCAGCTTGATATCGATTATATTTACTTCATTCTAGAAGTATTGAATGATATTCACTATTTTACGCGAATATATCATCACTGCGTTTATGTGATGTTGTATTTCGAAGCTATAAAGAGGATGGTGTAATATGTAATATGCAAATTGTAATATGCAAATTATTTCACAGAATTAATTTTTCATACATTTATTTATAGTAATTCTTCTATAAGTAACTACTGCTTATCACAAACAATAAATAAACGTATCAGTGAAGCTGACTACAATTGTGCATTTGCATTTTATCCAACTGTTCAATAAATTTCAAAATTTATTTGGATTTAAAAAAGATTGTGATTGGTGTAAGATTTATGCAAATTTTTAGCACGTTCGAATATCTGTAACTTTTTTTTTGAAATCAACGCACCAATTTGTCTTGTGGAAGAGATGCTATCCCTAAATTTCTATAATGCTGGAGAAAAACTTAAAAACTATATATTATTATTCGCGATCATGACATTATGTAGATAAATCCACTCTTCTTTTATTTCGCAGTAGTTTTTTGACGTTAAGAAAAAATCGTTGATAAATTAGGGCAATTTTCATGAAAATAGTAATGAGCGATTATATTACTACGTTGCAAAGTGTCGCTTGTAATATAGTTGGTATTCAAATAACCAACAATTGCTGATAATGAACGCAGTGATTGTAGACGACTGCAAAAAATATGCGATCAAATTGCACTAAGAAGTAAGCGACTTCTTTAGTTAGCCCAATGAAGTGAGGATTTCGCCTTAGAAAAAAAAGAAAAAATCAAATCCCTCTGGCAGACAGCTTTCTCATGCGCTAAAATCGCAATTTGTCTAAAGAAGTTTGCTTCGACGATAACATCAAAGGAACGTTAAATATTTTCAAAGATAACACTAATGGAATTCATGTCACCTATTATTCTGTTACGGCTTTTATAGGTTTAGTTATCTCCCCTCTGAATTGTTTTACAATCCCTGATAGCCAATATGAAGTGCAGTTGCTAATAAATACAGGCACTAGAGTTTCCGCTTCCATTCAGAGTTTGCAACCCTTCTCACGAAATTCCCAACACTATTCGTAGCTGATTTCCTTTTCAAAAGTTTCAGTTGATATGTTCGTCGGCCGTAAAAGATGAATAATTTCTATACTACAAAGGTGGGAAAACTTGCACTCATTTAGGACGACATTTCAGCCATTTTCATACGCGAATAATAGCCGAATGGTGAAGAATGTCTGAGAACATTGCGTTAACACATTGCGACATCAAAAGCTCTCAGTATAGGTTTCGGTTGCTCGTATGATAAGAAATGACGCAATAAAAGTGGCTTTATTTGAGATCAATTTTCGCTTCAAGTCACAATTTCAATAACTTTCTAACTCATTTTATCTTGAGTAATATTGCCGTATCGTTAAACAAGGGCAGCATGAGGAACGTGTAAGCATAAATGACCCTACTCATTGTAGTCATTAGTATTGCCCGTCTATGAAAGTCTCAACTCTGAATGGCTAGGCCGTCGATGTGTTAATCATCATCAGTCGACAGTTCATCATACAGTTTTCTTTCCGATAATCTGATTTTTTGATTTCTATATTTTTGTTCTTTCAAATTATGCAATCTTACATGGTTTCTGATAGTTGAACAATACGCTAAACGGAGTTCGCTAATCGTTTTTATCATTTCGGCAGTTTCCTTTTAACTATGAAAAAGTTTTGTGACTCTATACTTCTTTAGTGGGTAGATGAATATTTCATGTGGGAGCACCGTACTCACGTCATTTTCCAAAGTGTTAATAGAAGCTGATATAGGCGATTGAATGGTGAGTAATTCGTGCGTGTATAGGCGACAAATTAGTGCATAACGTAAAAGCGTCAGAGATTCCTTAGGGACTTGCTAAGCAGAAGTCTACGATGACGAAAAGCTGCCGTAATGTTTATTTGATACCCTATCATAGTATTCTTCGCCGCGACATTCCACACAATAGAAGGCAGATATGAACCTCCAACGTTAGTACACTGTACTATACTTGCGTTACACAGTTTGGTGTACATGCTTCTTAGCAAGTGAATTTATTCGATTTAATTAGAACATTTATTCTCATACTCTTGCTTGCGAACTCCTTTTAATAGGTTCATTGATAGTAAATTATTGTTCTACTGGGCATAATGAATTCTTTGAAGGCATCAAGCGTGTTCATGACAGTTGTCTCATTTCGTTCACACAATGCAATCAAAATATGAGCACTTCCGGCTGCATACTCGAATTATACATCTTGTTGTGATTCTCTCGATGTTGCTATTTGCTTCAGCTGCATGCCATGCCCTCATGTGCGAAAGAGACTATGACAGTATGAGATCCAGCAAAGTTATACATGGAACATTTTGGGTGCATGAAACAGTGGGCGTTTCCTTGTACGTAATGCTACATTATCAAAGCAATTTGCCATTACCATGAACGCGGAGCTAAAAAAAAAAAAACAAAACAAGCCCTCTAAGGCTTGTTGCTTGACTGAATCGTAGATCAGGTGAAAGTGACATAAACAAATCTTTCAGATGACATTTTTGTTCACTTGTATTCGATGATAATACAACATTGGTTATTTGCCTGAAAATTATGAAAGGCAATCATATACATAAAAGCGAAAAGTAGATCTAAATATAAGATTCTTTATAGTATCCTCAAGAAGCCTAATGGCCAAGATACAAGGTCCACATTTTCGAAGATTAATCAATTTTTTCAATGTCAAACGCTTCTCCAAATAAGTACATGGACCATAGAATTTATGAGTCATTTCGTTAAATTTTCCACAAATGCTTAAAGGAGAATAAAAACAGCACATGCGCATCTTTGATGAGTTCTAGCTCCATAATTCCAGCCGCTAACGTTCGCTTTAAAGCAAATACTTTTTGGGATTTTGAGGCCATTTTTTCCGCTGTATCTTCGTGTAGTAAGAGTGAATTATCGCAACAATGGAGCTAACAGCAAATTCATACGTACATAGCATTTCTTAGCGAAGGCATAGTAGGAAATTTATAATTTGCTCGGAGAGTATGAAGATATTTTGGCTGAGTAGAATAAAAGAAATGGTGAAGATGAATAAAATGGCATTTTTTTTTTTTTGGGCTAAAGATTTGGCATGTATTCACAAATGTCACTCATCTTTGCCGCAAAATCGCTTCGCTTTATACGCTAAAATCAAATAGCTTGCCGGGCAGTAGGCAATAAATTGACATATGTCAATAGCATGATACAACCAAATCGACTTGCTTCATGAACGCTATAGTGGTGAGGTTGCTCATCTCCTTTGTGTTAGCCATTCGGCTTCTTAGTAGCGCGATTTGTAAATCACTTCACATATGAGTTCCGCTAAAAATTTACCACATTTCGCTATGCTTGGCAAGTCTTTCAATTCTTCGCAGCTTTTCATTTATTTCATTATCAAATCCAATTGTTTTGAATGTATTTTCACAAATCAACGAACTTTTGGCCATCTGGATAGGACACCGTTCGTGTCAATCATTCTTCATCCTATTTAGGAAATTTCCACTCTTCATCCTTTCGTTAGTGATTCCCATTAGCAGACTATAGTGACCTTTCACCTCTCGAAATCCGATTCTTTAGCATTTTGCAGCGACCAGAATCATTTGTGCTCGATAAAGCATACTAGAAAGGTAGATATCGTTGTGACTAATGAGAACCATCGAGATTTTACAAACTTCGCTTGCACCTATAATATTTTTCTTTCACAGAGGCGTATGTATGATCATAAAATAAACAGCAAATACTTAGTTGATAAATGAATAATTCAATATTTCAGTTATTTTAATCAGAGGCAGTTTTCGATTTCCGTTTGGTGAAAGTGGCAGTGACAAATAGAAATAGAAATAAAAAAAAGTTAATTCGTCCTAAAAAAAATTTATTCAACTATTGGTTATGTCATTCCTTTTTATATCTACAAGTCTTTGAAATACGCGCACAGATAACTGACTGCACTGTATCTTTTCCGTAATATGCAACCATTTATAATTAACTATAGTGGAGCGTCCAGCAGCGCAATATTCATGTGGAATGCAGCAAAGCAATTATGAAATAATTGCAAGGTTAGGGTTGCACATTACACTTCAACGGATTTTTTAATCTAGGAAGTGATAATTGAAATTTATTTTGAACAATTTATCTCTTGTGCAATGTCATGAATGATAGCACGAAATGTTTTTCTAAACGAGCTTCATGACGACGTCATCGACGGCATAATTGATTTGCTGAATGAAATATTTTTCACACAAAGTTGTTATTTTTACTCACCATGACCGATAATAAAAGGCTTTAAACTACTACACTTGTTCCAAGATGAATATGGCAGGGCAGGGGGTGTGGGATCCCTGAGAGTTTTCTCATATTTTGATGAAAACCTGAGTCGTTATGAGCCCTCAGCGAGCAATAAATATCATTTCTTCACGATTTTCTCGTGAATTGCTTTATTGCTTAGCGAAAACGCATAGCAAACGTTAACATCAGAAGCCTATATTAACTATTATATCCTTTCATCAAAAAATATGCAAATTTTTTCGCCATTTGTCTTAACGTGAAGAATTAGGCCTGATTCAAGTAATCTATTTTTCCCATAAGCAACATCTTCGCTTTGGAACATCGCCTCCATTTCCCATTTCGCCTTCTTAAAAAGGAAAAGCGCATTGCGCGGGGATGTTTTATTCAGTTGAATAGCACTTTTTTTTCGCAGTACCTTCTGGTCAAAATAATTATCTCAACGTTCTCATTGGTGTGCGATCATCATAACAACGATGTCTCTTGATATATGTCTGTAAATATTAATAATGCACGCCAATTTTCTATCAGTTTACGAAAATAAATAACATCGTAAACGTTGCTTATATAGCCTAGAATTAAGCTATTAAATCATCATAGTCCCTACCATATTGAGTGTGCGGCAAAGATTCGAAATTCGGCTAAGATATCTATTTGACTGATCTATGGTCGATTTATTTATCGATATTTCTGATTTATTTATCGACTAAATTCGGAGTTATTTATGCTAGTCAATTTTCCTGAAAAAAAAAAACTCATAGCGCGATTTCGGCAAGAATATACTCTGGCGAATTTCTGCCAGAATGATGGAGTTTTTATGTTGCAGCTAAGCATTACATTCAGTTCCTGAAGCACTAGAAATCCTGCTTAAACCTACCCTTCCTTGCACAGTGTAAGTCTGCAGGATATCTTCGGCTTAGAGTTGCGGCTTACTAAAGCATACAACTGAAGGAATAAATATTGCATTCGAAATATTGAATTAAACAGCGCAGCTGTTGGAAACGATACTGTATAAGTGATATGAAAGCCATGCGTTTTGCCGATCAGTGATTAGTATGAGGCAGATGCCAAAAGCCTTTAAACATTTTTTGTATTTGGATGGCTTCTCAACATTTCTAAACTTTCTAATGCATCATGCGTATTCAATTCGTCTAATTACGATATGCTCATTAATTGTGTCTATCAAACCTATCAGCTAAATAATGCAAAATTTAATGAAAACAATATACAATTCATTCAATGAAGCTAAAACTTTCCAGCAATGAAACTAGTTCACCCGATAAGTTTTGCTCAGAATTTTATGCTTCAATGCTTTTCCAATCAAGTTTCTATTCGCAGGATGGAATAGCACTTTGCAGGGTTTATAGTGACGGGTAAATTACAATCACAATGCACTCTTCTCCTTCTGCTAACTCTGAAAATAATGCTTAGTCGATTGCGATTGATCTGCGATACTGGAGTATTTTCAGCTTAATTTGCTGTTGAGGCAAAAATGAAAGTCCTACCTTAACAGGCCTGGGGAAGAGTATGGACAATCAATCGCGGCCCATTCGTGAATAATGTGAAGTTATGGGATAAGCACTATTTTAAGCGAGCTTTCAATAAGACGCGAAAATAGAATAATGCAGGTGTATAAGTAGGTGGGCCACTATGAAGAACGATTTTGCCGGAGCAGTGCGGATAAGAGATCAGGAGTAGCCTCTGTGGAAGACCCTGAGAGGGTACCTAATTGGACAGCGAAGCACACAACGTGTGAGTTAACAACGATTCAATAATTGAAGATTTGACGTGCAGCAGAGCCATTACAGTCTTTGAGTTCATTAAAGGATGATGGCGATTCGAAGGAAGTGTATAAAGAAGTAAGGAGCTTTCACCTTTTTGCAGAAGCAAAAATATTTTGTCGTGAATATGCCCTGTAAAAGATCAGTGATAAAACTCTAAGATGATTTATCCTCAGTGAGCAAAAAAAGTGTGAGCAAAATCTGATCATAGGCATTGCCATGACGATTTCATTTAATGCCCGATTCATATGGATGACTTCTTTAAGCGCAAGTGTGAATGGATTATTTCACAAAGATGTCCAAGTCTGCCTCATGGATCTCGTTCACTCCTTCGTCAATACGCTCCTTTTTCTATTTGAAATGAACCTTAATCGTCCGTCATATTCCTTCATAAGTTTTAATAATGTTGGCAAGAATCTGAGGTCTTCGTTCAGCAAATAATTCAATTCTCCCGTCGCTCTAACAATAGTCATTGCTCTGTGGAGTATCATTGATGAATGAGACCAGGCCTTTCAGAACAGACCTTGTCCTTTGTACAACGAATGAACCCACTCCGGGACAGCACTATCCAGTGTGAAACAAGTTAGAGCCTGCCTTCGCATGGCTGCAATACATCAAACGTATCTTCAGCGTAGGTTGGGAAATCTCTGGTACCATCATCACAAAACGTTAAATGCCCTAAATTAGCATTTTGATCTCATCAGTCACAACCAGTATCACTTTCTTCTTTGAACGATGACGCCTTTAGTACCCTATAAGAGCGTTCCTTCAGGAACCGAGAGAGGAGAGAGGGAAGGGGAAGAGAGAGAGAGAGTTTATTTCGAGTATACCGAATGAAGACATTCGTGAGATGCAAATGTAATCGCTATAAACCGAAGCTACAGCATAGATTTATACAATTTACGCATATCGCACGTCATGAATTCAATGTATGCTTATATAACGCAATTTTTTTCTCTCTTTTTAAACCGAAACATAAATAAAAGCCTTCCTATCCAACCTTCATCAAACCCAATGAGGCCATGCCTTCAGCGCTCCCAAATCAATGCGGACTCGTTTCCTGAATGTGAACATTTTAATGATAGTTCCTAAAAAGGCGAACATCATATCAATATTGCACATCTGCCATTAATGTTTATGAAGTACCATCAGCGGATTCGGGGGTGCCATTAAACTGTGCCATTGAAATTCCAGTACTATGCTGAAATTACCGCCATTTTTCCAGCTTTCTTCTATAGCATTGACGGCTTTCTATGGATCACCTCTCAATTAGACAGTTTTATAAGTAATTGGTTTAAAATGGAGTGATGCGTATAACGCTTCCGATATATTTGCAATCTTCACGAGTATACTGCACTATGACGACGGATCGGCGAGGACAGTCAGGCAAGAATAGAGGTATATATAGCTTAAGGTGGTGGAAAAAAGAATAAATTGTGATGAACACGGTCCAATAAGCGTAAAATTATAATACGGCCTCTCAAGTTTGTAAGACTTCATGTCACATATGAATTTTGTCGCACTTTGCAAAGTGGATGCGAGATGACATGGTAACTCAAATTCTTACAGGCAAATAGCATTGATAAAACTCGAAAACATTTAAATACTTTAAAGCCTTGTGAGATTGAAAGTTCATTAGCTGGAATATATTTTCTTTCCAAAGTACCATGCGCTTGTCTGATTGTGGACCCCTTCTTCATCCTTTCGTCCTGGTTAATTTGAGAATGTCGTCGCCTTATAATTTCGATTTCATGTGCATTCACTTGAATTTATTAAGTACTAAAAAACAATCCATCCGACAGTCTTAAGGAAATTCTTAGAGATAATGGTGCTCAGATGTAGCATTCTTTGAGGTTCATAAGCGACGTTCAATAAGTTGTTGTGCCCGCTATTCACCGTTTAATGCTTGCTGACAGTCTTATTCACTTCCCATTCACGTTTATCTCTTCTCTTTCTTTATGCTTAATCATTTCACCTCCCACCCACCCCTATAGTCTTTCTTTATTTGCGTGCAATTTACCGTAATATGAGCGAGAGCAAGGAATCCATCGATTAAGCTGCTCAATGCTTAAATTACGATAAACCTGATTTACTGCTTGCACATTTTCAGTTCGAATATATAAATGTAAGGTGGAATGCGGTCGCTTCAAAGTGGTCATCCGCTTTGGTGATGACATTTCAACTTCTCTAAACGAGCAAGTTTTGTGTTGTGCGAGCGGAACAGTTCTGTTGAAAGCGAAAGTTTGTCGTCAACATTTTTCAGGATCAGTCGCTTTTCACGACTGCAGAACTTTTCAGCGCTAGTTTCAATTGATCAGTGTTTACTTTTCACTCTCGTCAATCGCTGAAGCCGGTTTTTCATAGTTGTTACCAGTTTTCTACGATTTTCGCGCCACCTTCTCAGCTGCATAAAAACGGATCTGTCAGTAGACCAATTTGAGCACCATCGAATATTTCACTCAACTAGCTGCATTTATGCATCATAGGAGCAACTGTACTAACAATAGCAACTGTAGATCGATAGTTTTGCACAACAAATAATATGCTTGCAATTCGAAATGCCCATAATTTACAGTACACTTCAGCAAAATGCGCTATGAATTGCCATCTAATCAAGAACGAAGATTGTGCTAACGAATGCTATCTCATGCCTCACCTCAGACCTTGAGCATTTCCTGACTATTCTCAACGCATTCAGCTGGTTGCATCCTTTTATGCGGCAACCTTTCTGCGTTACTTTATTACAGTTTTACTGACTCAAATCTCTCAGGCAAAAGAGGTTAAAATAGCCGAGACACCTCCAACATGCATATGAAGCAATGAGCGCGCTAATTGTGGTTATCGCTGCAACAGCACGTTAGGAAGGACTTAATCACTCGTATAGCATGCTTTCTTGACTTTTTATAAAGGTTTAATCGCTATAAAAAGGAATGTGTATCGCTTAGTTGATGGAAAAGCCTTTTTCTTGTTTCGCCAACGGTTTTTTTTTTTTTTTGAACATATCTGCTTAGTGCTATCCAATGTGATTTTTCTATGCTGCCTTACGGCGATCTCAAGTTGTTTCTATGTAGTGATCTCATATGTAATTTTTGCTACACACCATTAATTCGTTTACATGCGCAGCGTACCACTGTGCGACGTATCATCTCACAGTTCTTCGCTCACATTTATCGCCTATGTTCAACTCGTTGAGTGTTCAACGTTGCGCCTCCTTCTGTTCGTGATGTTGTCATAATTTGGTCACATCTTTACCTTAGAAGGACCTAGAATGAGATAGCTTCGAAATAATGATTAAACACAGTTTTCAACTAAAGGAGACGCATGAGGCTTGGAATGTTAAAGCTCTGTCTTTTGCACTTAAAAGTAAATCTCGCCTCTAGATTTTTGTTATTTTCGCGGTGCTTGAAAGACAAGGAAAAATATCGATCTTATTAAGCCCCTATTTGAGATACGGAAATGTGATATGCTTGTTCTCTTTGCAGATTGTCTTATAATGTCATGATGTCTTATAATGTCATGACATTTTTGCTTTCGTTATTTGAATATATGTCATTCTAATGTGAGTGCCCAATAATTTCTGATCCTCTCTTATATGCAACTTTTTTGAAGTTCATCGCCACCCATTAGAAAGTGTGACAAAAGTTGCATAAAATTCTTCTTCCATTCAATTATTTTAAGTTCAAATTATTGATCTCATCATAAAAGATCTACTTCTTATAATTTTGTAGTTTCGTACAATTACATAGCGTATAATATGTTGTGAATATTGAGAAGTCGTCATGGTGTTTTTTTTTTCTTTGGGTTAAAACAGCACCATTCTGAAAAGAGAGTGGAAAAACAAAAGCTGTGATATGTGAAGGTGCCTATGTTAGGCGTTTTATTAATACATAGAATGCGGTGATGCTTTTTGAGACGAAACTCTATCGTAAACATTTTCTGAAGTTTTCTTCGCTGCTTTGGGAGCGTTTATCTACTTCTTGACTTGTAAACCATCTGGAAATTTGCCCCTGCCTCAAAAAACGTAGTGTGAGGCCATTGTGTGATGGCTTTCCTCTTTCCATAACCAGTTCAATTAAGGGAAATCATTTCTCGCGTATTACTAGTCGGCAACTGTGGTCGTCCTTGAGGATGTGTGCTTATATCTCTAGCTCTGAGCAGTCTGACCTTAAAGGAAAATTGCAAGTGTGTCCCATCGGTCCGTTACATACAGATGATGAGTGAAGAAAAGAGTTGATTATGCTCGTAAATTCTTTCTGACTAGAATATGGCGTAAAAATGGGGCAATCACTAGAGAAATCATCAAACTTCTAAAGCACTTTCTAGGATTATCTGTGAATTAACGCTTCGCTTTGTCTAAGATCTTAAATGAGTGGCGGATAGTGTTAACAATTTATTCCCTAAAGATCACATATTTTCTTACCCAGTCCGAACTATCATAATCTACCTACGAAATATATGAGGTACCTCTTCATCTGAAAGCGAAACTGGAATGATTGAAATGCTTGCATAAGTTGGTAGAATTCCTCTTAGAAAATGGTAATCATTCCAGAGAACGTGAGACAAGTGAAGCTCTCTATCAGCAAGCCTGAGACAAATGGGAGATCTAGATCTTTCGTTGAAGTACAAAGTTTCCGAGATACAAATTTCCGCAATCCGCACTGACTGCCGTCTGTCCTTAACCTGTTGTCTATTCTTTCTCGATATTGATTGGCAAAGATACTACAAAACAATTCATAGTGATGCGTTGAAGATGATTAGGAGGCTCATAAAGGATCGATCCATATTTTTTCTCATGTAGCCTTTGTATAACTGTCGTATATGCATGCTCGCCTGTCAATTTCAAAAGGTGAGAGCGAAGGCTGAAAGGATCGAAGCTGATAGGCGTGATCTGCGATATCACATAATATAGATTAAAGAACTCCTCTTGAAGCGCTTAGAAGAGAAGTCATTCACGGTAGATTGAAAAGAGCGACAGCTTGACTCGAATCTTTTCCGTGCTAGTCGAAATTCATAACATAGCCGTTTGAGATTACCCCTTCAATGAACAAAAAGCAATATATCAATAACAAAAGTACTGAGCATCGATATTGGTATGATAGGCTGTTTTCTTTTCTTTTTTTTTTTGCAAAGTCGGGTGCTGCTGTGCGTCTCGGAAGAAGTCCTTTAGGGGCAGTACCCATGGAGAAACAATCCATAACAAAATGACATGGAGCGGAAATAGCCTGGCACCTTTCTCTTTTATACATTTCAGTGGCGAATGGTATATCACAAATAATGTCTTGACATTGGGGTGGGGTGGTGTCCCTAAAGAATCCGCGATTCTTCTGATTGACCATCAGCCGGAGATCGTTAGTAGGCGCCGACAACATGCATTTTGGGGAAATTTGAAACGTGCGGAATCGTGATTCAAACAGCGGGCTGTGAGGAGCTTTTGTTGCGCTAAATAAAGTGAACGGATTTCTTTATAGACAACTTCTAAAAAGCGATCCTCACACATGCTGGCCATAATTTTGTCTTGCTCCTTATCTTCGTCTCCTCAATTCCATTGAGGCTTGCTGAGCGTAAACATCGGTATGCATTCTTTTTGATCTTATTGCGGTGTAATTTCAATAAACATGCACTTGAAGTTATCATTCGAAGTGGCGCATATAGTAGTAGAATGCATGCATGCACAAGCATGTACACATAAACATCGTTATTTCCGCATCAATTGCATTCTGCATACGCTGTTCTCATTGAAAACAGATGAAACGCTTCTCCAAGCAATCTTAGGAAAATAAACAAATTGGCAGATGGTTCGTTTAATATCGCATCACTATATCACATGGGGATTCTTAGAAACGATAACTGAAAGGCGGCCACTGTTCAACATTAAGCATTAACGAGCAAATTTCTGCTATTCCTGCTGCCGATATCTGCGCACGTTTCAAAATAACGTACGAAATCAACTAAAATCATTCTATCATCTAGAGTTCCGAATTTCTTGCTGCTGTGCACTATTTGAGCTCTATAGTCGATTTGCTTTGGAGTTCATGTTGAAGGCGTTGCGTTTGTTTTAGATTTGCAATTCTTGGAGTATTTAGAAGACATAACGTAACGAATTCAAAAATTCAAAAAACACTCCAGAAGAGACCCTTTCATGTTTCTAACGCTTATATAGCCTCCACGATTATGTCGTTGAACTCTGTTGCGTCTTATCGCAATCGAAGTTCACCTCCCCATTCATTGTCGATTGCGCATTCATCGAATGCTGCATTCATTCATCAATTGCAACTACGCTTAATTGGCCGATGAGTAATTTTAAACACGATTTGCAGATATCCGGAAAATGCTTCACTGTGCGAGCCATTAAATGATTAATTTCCACTATCATATCAAAAAATATCAGAGCATTGAGTATTGCTTAACTGCGATCTTTTTATCCCTACATTCTTACTGCGTTGGCCTTCTAATATTTCCTTTGCTCTATCCTCATTTTCCAGTTAATTGTACTTATTGTGAAAATCTTAGAATGATGTTATAGAATATCGTGATATTCAGCGGATATTCTCTTTTAGAGTTTTCATGAATGCTGAAGCATTTCTAATTATGCCACAATCCTTTTGCATCACTTTGATATTTCTTCATTCCACAGCTCGTATCGATGCAATCATTTACTTCTCTCCGCCATAGTTTGCTTTAAAATTTCTTTCAAATGCATTCATTTTTACGAAGCATTTAGCGTTCAAACTTTTGTTGCCCCAACGTCAAGCGAACCAAGGAATCTAAATCTCGCATTTAAACTTATCCTTGTATCAATGAAATGAAAGGAATATACCCACACAACGAGAGGTTAAAGGAATATTAGTAGCAGCTAATGAAATACCTGAAGAAAGGGAGGGGAGTTTATATAGCCTGTTTACAGTGAATGTGGAATTTATCCGCTACTAATATTGTTTATTTGCAACTGTAATGATAAGAGGGATGAATGAAAACCGTGTGCAGTTATGGTTCATACTTTTAGGAGGTTGATGTCTTGCAAAAGTTTCGTATCGCTTCACTTATATTCTCTATTGATCATTAAGAAGAAATCTGCACTCATATGGACTTCATAGAATCAAGGCATAAACTCTGTATATTTAACCAATTAATGTACCATAAACATTCTATAAATAGCATTATTAAATTCAACTTTTAGAGCAAATACGACGTGCTCTCAAGCATCACCTCTTCTATCTTCAATGCTTTTTTACTTCATTATGTATTCGAAAACATTCCTTCCATAGAACATTTGTTATGTGATATGTGCCAAAGCGTTGAATCTCCTGATAAATACCTTAAGATCTCCTAATAGATAGCCTAAGAAGTTAATCATATTTTCAATGTCATAAAATCCTCCCCTATTCATCGAAGGTCATTGCTTTTAATCGGTGGAGGTAGGCAATTCCAGGTCAATATTTGCATGTCATAAAAAAACCAAGGCAATCGAAGCAGTCGCTCGCTTCATAATGCACAAACAAGCAACATAACGCTCACTTTTCGCCAAATATTTTTCTGCTTTTTACAAACCTTAGAAGACGATATTAAAATTGCACGAGACTGTCAAAGACAATTCGATGAATTTTGCTCATCCAATACTATTAAAAGGGGGATTTTTCACTTCTTTATTTCAATGATTTTCACAAAGCATAAAAAGACGTCGGCAAACATAAATAAATGTTACATTTAAAGAAAATATTTCTCTAATTAGGTAATTCTAACAGATACATCATCGAGCAAACGCAATCTTTGAGCTATTCGGTGAAGTCTCCCACGACTGTTAATTCCAGAACGCATGCCTGCCTTTATTTAACACAGTCGACGAAGTCAATTAAGAAAAAACGTAAACGAAAGCAAAGAAGAGCTGTTGTTTTCCGATAAGGCTGAAATCTATTGAAAAAATGTTTGCAACGATTCTGGAATGGCATTTGAAAGTGTTTAGGAATCGTTGCTTCTTTCTTTTCAGTGATTTATTTAATTGCGCTATCTTCTACGTAGATTGTGCCAACTGATCAAGTGCAGCTTTTGAAGTATTCAAATTATAGATGGATATTGTGAACGTTTTTGTTGAGAATGATTCATTCTTCAAAGTACTGCTAGTAGAGAGATTTTCCATTGCACTTATAGATTCGTGCAGAGATAAAACTGTTAGCAATGTAACACGTTTTTCTAATTTCAGTTGACTTTTTTCTTCAGCCGAAATTCGGTTTTTATCGAATATTTTCGCCCGCTAATCTGCCGAAAAAACTTCAATCGTTTAGCATCAATAATGAGTGTACTAATTAGTAAATTCATCGAACAATAATAGGGTTGAAATAAACATTGAAGTGTAACTTTTGTCGGATTTTATGAGTGAGCGGTGCAACGATTCACAGCGAATGCGCATTTTTCAAAAGCGGCGTCCTATGAGTATGTCCGATTGCACGTGTGTCGATATATCTGCCTTGAAGGCAATTTGAGTTCAGGAAGTCACTAAGTTTCATATAAACATTGCATATCACCAGCAGGTAGTGAATAGAGGATAAAATAGCTTCGTGTTTCAACTAATCAGCCTGCTTATATATATGTATATATATATATATATATATATATATA